>JNDT01002341.1:0-76823 GCA_000697055.1 Saksenaea vasiformis B4078 | reverse complement strand
ATTCATGGGGTGTCTTGCCACGTCTAGAAGTCCAATAAAAATTGATTATATGATCGAACATAAAAAAAAGTAGCAAGTATAGCTTTTCAAATGTTGGTAGACGGTACTACCTTCGTTAGCAAGGACGTCAGTTACGTTCGTCTAGAGAGACAGGAGACTGTCAACTCCGTCCTTAATATAGAACTAAGCTTGGCTACAAATAAAAATGAATAATAGCATCAAAAAGTTTATCCACTTCATAAGGAGGTGCAGCAGAACTGCTCGCCATAATGGACATGAAAGATGCATTGTATCCCTATGCTAATTATTTTCTGAATAGCCATCTCCTACAAGTACACCTGTAGTGTAACCAGAAGAAGTACCCATTGCCTTCATTGTGCTGTAAAGCACAAACTCCCGATCAGGATTTAGTACAGGTTTTTTTTCTTTTTTGGAGGAACCTGAACTAACCAGGAGGAAATTAAGGGGGCGCACTGTACATTTTTCCATCCTGCTGTCATCCACCGCGAGCTATGTTGTCCATTTACGCATGGTTTCCTTCATAATGCTTGACTCCTCGTTGCTGAATAGACTATAACTAACTTAGTGTATCCATGTGTCAACAAATGATATTTTAGGTTGGTTCACAGGAACTTGTTGGTGGGATAGTTCGGGAACTTTTTTGGTGGGCTGTATTTCAGTTGTTTTTCTTTGTATAGACTAAAAAAATACTTGATGCACGATACAGCAGGGTTTATTGCATGTATATTTCGTTATGCATTAAGTATATGCCGTTGTTGAAGCACAAAACGACGTAGAAGCATATCTCGAGTTGACAATGATATATGGAACAGACTTACGAGGATCCAATTGAAAGATGCTTTATATAGCTTCTTTTTTTGCCAATAAAAAAAATCAAAACTTTATGTGGTACAGGTTCGATACCAAACACGTGGAATGGAAATTGACAACGTCAATGTTGCACCATTTGTGTCATCCCACTCTATTTCAATGTCTGGGACGCAAAAAGCAGAGAACTGGTGTCTTGACGGTTAGATACGAGGCGGAGCCTTGATGATAACTATTCGTGAAAGTCGAATTTTACATTCTTCACTAATAAGTGTTGGTTTGATCAAGAGCTTAAATTCGAGGTAAAGGGTGATACCGACACAAGAACTTGAGCTTCTGTCAAAGCGAGATTTATGTGTGTATCACAAATGCGTATCACAGCCGGGATATATGATGACATACTTTGCTTAACTGGGGCTTAATCCCGTGGGGACAGGGACCAGCGCCGTATCTGGACTCGTTGAGTTGCGGTTAAAAAGAAAACTGATGGTATCTGGGAGTTGACATTTTAATGGAGATGACCTGCAGAAAGCCTCGAGGCAGTACGATGCATGATGGAGCTTCCTATGGGATATAGCGTTTATTTTCTAGCAAAAAAGGAACATACGTGCAACAGGACACTTTGGAACTTGGGGACATACTGTTTATTGACCCTCCAATGGACACAGAATATATTAAAGCAGCATAAAAAGTATATTCCTGGTTAGTCAGTGGAATAATATTTGGATATCGTTTTACTTGCCCCCGAAGGGTATTGTCACCCTTTGATGGCATCCACCCACCGCACCTGACTCGGTGGGGGGGGCGGTTCTTAGTGTACAATGGCTTCCATGGAGCGCCCACGTTTGGATTTAACGGAGTGCAGTGGACTTGAAGCGATACAACATCTGGCGATCTATTTCGAAAGATGGGCGATCTATTTCGAAAGATGGGCGATCTATTTCGAAAGATAAGCGATCCTGAGTGTGTGACAACATGTACTTACTTGAGTGAAGGGCGAAAAGCACCAACACAGCCAAGACAGTTCGGGAAGAGGTTATGCAACCTAAACGGCGGGCAAAAAAAAGATAAATCATCTTGTATATGTAATGAATTGACGTGTTTACCGGGGATGTTAAAGGTAAACAGAGCCAAAGGAAAAAAAAAGATACATGCATGCCTTTAAATACGGATCAGTTTGGATGAAACCTAGCCTTATCGTGAGACATTTTTACTGATTTCCGAGAGGTTACCAAAAAACCATCACTGAAGTATCTCAATGCAATAACGAGGTTACCCAGGCGCAAAGTATTCCTTCCTTGCGCAAAAGATCGTCACTTTCCAACGCGAAGTTATTACACATGAACGTCAAGTGCTTGTTCAAAATCCGGTAATTCATGAGGTTTTCGTGTGCGATGGATCAAATGGTTAATGGAGCGTTGCAAGAAAAATTCCAAGGACTGAAAACGAGCCTGACATATCTCGTAAGAAACTAGCTCTGATAGGTCTAACTTATTAGCGCAATGGTCGCGTTACTAGGGAAGGAGCTTTCTTTATTAAAACTGAAGCCTTTAGTAGTGTCAAAAAGAACACTAGAGCAAGCCTTTTTTCCGAGAAAAAGAGGGTCTGGGGGACGAAAGGCTTCTTTATTTACGACTCAGCGGATAAAGTATCACATGGAGTGAACGGGCCGTGAGGATCCCTCGTTTATTCTGACTCTTTTCGTAAAGGTACAACGTCGAGTAGCAATTTTGATATAGGTCCGACGTGGGACGAAGAGCCACGAGGGTGAACGTGGCACGGGGAGCACAAAAGGATTCGCAGAATGGTGAGCTTCTAGGTTCCTTTTTCTTTTGTGTTTTAATTAGGTGAATATTCTTTGTGAAAGATATGGCATTACTATGTGATCGATAAGGGAAGTTTAGAAAGTTGAATAGAAGGTAAAAAAGTTAGCTTACCCACGTCTAAATGCACCAGCTAATAAAGCGGGTGTAACGTTGACGGCAGCAGGTAAAGTAGTGTTAAGATGCTAAACTCCTGATATTCCCCTAACAAAGTTGCTTTTATTTTTTTTTATTTTTTATTTTTTTTCTCTTGTCTTCTTCCATTAGTATACGAACTTCATTCCTTTCCATTCCTTCTCTTCATCCTTGTTCATTACACGACAATCTTGTCTTTCATTCGGCCTTCATCTTCCTTTCCTTGCCCATTACGCTCATTTAGCACACTCAGCCCCCTCTTCTCCTGCTCACATACACCGAGATATAGCCCTCATTGAACTGAAGGTTCTTTATCACCATGCTACAATCTATCGATTCCCCTGTTGCAAACGACTCGGTGACAAATAAGCCCGCGTCTCAAAAAGCATCACTCTACCATACATGTCGCTCTGTCCTTGATGGCCTGGCAGCTGTTCCTGGATTTGAGGAATACTTGGAATTAAAAACACCCGAAGGCATGGAATCAAACTTAACCGATCAAATCAGCAGATTATGGAATATCTGTCGACAAGGTTCTAGTTTATGTCTTCTCTTTAATACTCTCCGACCTGAAAAAGCTATCCGCATGAACCAAGGCAACACGTTAAATTCACACAACAAATCAAAAGCGTGCGTCTATCATTTCATTATCGCATGCCGAGATCAACTACTTTTCAGTGAAGAGTCTCTATTTACAGTTATGGATCTTTATCAGGATGACACAAACGGTTTTGTCAAGGTAGAACTTATTTCCCTTACTCAAGCCCCTTCTTCTCTTTTATCTTTTCTTCTCCTGTGACACTCCTGTGTTGACGTTATCTCCCTTCATTTAGGTCGTCAATACAGTGAAAAGAATTCTCGATTTGATGGAACATGAAGGCATCATTTCTGTTTCCTCATCCAACCAAAGTTCTGATCCCAATGCACCCAAAGACACCCGCGATAAAGTCGTTTTTGAATTCCTTGAAACTGAACGAAAATATGTGCAAGACCTGGAGACACTGCAGGTAGAAACAAAAGATTCTGGTGAAATTATCGATCAACGGAAATTTACACTTTTGCTTAGGCTTACATGCGTGAGGCCCAGATACAAAAAGTTCTTCCTCCAGACACATTACATAATCTCTTTGGCAACTTGAACGCGCTCGTAGACTTTCAACGACGGTTTCTTATCCAATTGGAGGACAATGCCGATCGATCGCCGCAGGAACAGCGACTCGGTAATATGTTTATCCAGCTGGAAGACAGTTTCTCTGTATATGAGCCCTTTTGCGCCAATTTCCAAACAGCCCAGGACCTTGTGGTGCAAGAAACTCCTAAACTGCAGAAACTCGCAGACATACTATCACCTACATTCGAACTTCCTTCTATGTTAATCAAGCCTGTCCAGCGCGTCTGCAAATATCCTTTGTTGATGCAGCAGCTGGTTAAAAGTACTCCTACAGACTGGTGCTATTATGAGGAAATGAAAGAAGGTTTGGAAGCTATCCAACGTGTCGCTGCCAAAGTGAACGAGAACAAACGTCAACAAGAAAATCTTCAAATTGTGGAAGACCTGAAGCGACGTGTGGAAAATTGGAAAGGATCGATCGAAAACCTTGGTTTGCTTGTGCTTCAGGATAAATTCATGCTGCAGCGAAACGACACAGGAAGAGAAATGCTGGTGTTCCTCTTTGAAAAGAGCTTACTTATCTGCAAGGAGGAAAAAGAGCCGAATAGAAAAACAAATACCATTATCAAAAAGAAGAAAAAATACGGTGCTCTTATTGTCCAGGGAAAGATCCTGATTTCCAAAATTGCCCAAGTGAGCGACACAAGCCAAAACGGTACCGTCTCTTTCATGCACCTGTGAAAAAAGCAAACTAACTTCTTTCTTACTAGGTCAATGGTCCTTACGTATTTTTTGGTCTGAAAAATCCGACAAGGACCCACAGTCTCACAATTTACAACACTTCAACCTTCAGTCATTCACCCTCAAATGCCGCAACAACGAACAGCTGAAACAATGGGAGGAACACTTGAACAAGTATATTCGGATCGAAAAACGCTGGTCTATGGAGAACAAGGCGGAAGGCTCGAAGCACCAGCATCAGATGGGCACATCTCCAGTACCACGTGCTCTGGCTCCCAGCGACTTTGAAGACGCTCTATTGGTAAACTACGACGAAGATGAAGAGGAGGATGAGTACCAAGATGGATCAAGCGAAGATGAAGATGTATATAGCCGTTACAATGGCCGTCCCGCTCACACTGGCTACCAACGCATGGTCGATGGAGAGTATAGCCGTAGAGTGTACTCCCATGGCTCTCTCTCTCTTGGATCGAATGGCCGTAACTACAACACAATTCCTGGCATGTCTTTACCACCACTGCCTCGATCACCTTCACATGTACCATCAACCATGTCGCCCGACGGTATTCCAGCTATCCATCCTGATTATGGTAGCTATACAACTTCGCCTTCGCCTCCCACCAGTTACCCGTCCTCTCCCACAGTGTCAACCAGAGCTACGTCAGAAAATGCTGGTTCCCCCAGCTCGTGGCACCGACGCCATGGAGACGAGTTGCTTGCTTCGGAAATGATTGCTAGAAATATGATCAATAATGGCGTTCCAACACCAACAGAAGAATGCAATCAGTTCCTACTATGTACACCAACTCAATCTTACCCTCAAGTGCACGGCGTACCCTCGTCTGAACAGCAATTCCAACATACCCACTTGCGCTCACAAAGTAGCCCCAATATCCACCGACCAAATCCCTCAACGATGTTCAGTGACGCACCGGAAATGCCGCCCATCAATTCTCGGACAATCTATCAGAGACATAGTAATTATCAGGAAGATGCACCTCTCGACGAAAGCACAAAAGTCAAAGTCCATTATATGGATGGCATCTACGTCGTTGTTGTTCCACTAAACATCGGCTATGAAGAATTGATGATGCGAATCGAACGTAAGATCCGACAATGCGGTCAAGAGATCGATTCATCTGCTGGTCTAAAATACCAAGACGAGGACGGTGACCTGATTACCATCAGCTCGAATGAAGATGTGCAAATGGGATTTGAAAACCGAGGCATTGGCAATGCGATCAACTTTTACGTTACGTCTGCCTAGTTCACTTTTAATTATTCATTCCTATTTGCATTTCACCATTGTCATCCTTCTTCATGAGCATCCATTACCCTGAGAAGTTGAAGCTTTTAAGTCTTCTCAATAATATATCCATTCATTCCTTTCTTTTCTTTTCATTCCTTCCTTTCTATTTCTCCTTCTACTCTATAGTTTATTATTACGAACTCGCTATCTATCTTTGTTATTTCTGCGCAAACTTGTATATATGTGCAATTGCTAAACAAAACAAAAGAAGTTTATCCGTTATCGCAGCACGCCATTTTTTTAGCCCATTTTCTGCTTGTACATGGCTGCTGAAATGGAAAAACATCTAATCAGATGAAAATCATATACTGAACGATTAAATGAATAAACAATACTTTTGCTCAGTGTCAATTTCTAGTTGCTGTAGATCAGCCCCTAATTTCCAAAAAAAAATCATCTGCACATGAATGACGACAATCAGTCATTCTTGATGTACTGGTGTTTATTCTCCCGAATGTGTCTAGAAACATCTCTTTGCTCTTCCAGCGAAAGGCTCTGCGATATCATTTATCTGAAAGGTAAGAACCAAAATCGTAACAAACATGGCTTTATGGTGCAGTTACTTTCAGATTTTAATTTAAAGCAAATTGGCTTACTAGCGTTTGTCATAAGCCCGTACCATAAAATTCCTTAACTACTTTCTCAACCGGCACCATTCGGTCTTGTGTGATTGGATCAGTATTCCGTTTCCTGTACACCTTCCTCTGCTAGGCTTTTGCTGTACATAAGAAAGAGTAACACATACAATGGTATTGATAATAGCAGAGCAATAATCAACGCATTGTTTCATTTTTTCAGCTTGCAAGTTACATTTGATTCCTGCATGCGAGAGAGGGAAAAAGGTTGCACCTGATGACTTTTTTTGACCTCAGTCAAATTTGACGTTCCGCCATAGCTCTTGGTCACGCTTTTGCGCGAAACCGCTCTTTTACAGTACCTTAACATGGATTTGGGGATAAATATCACCTCGTCCTGCCGAGTCCGGGTGTTGCTTGTGCCGGTCTCTCCAATCCAAAAGTCGAAATTTTGGGACCATGTCGAATTAGTGAAAAAGTTTAGTGTTGTGCGTCTGGGCGACGTGACGCCTGATCTCCAGAAAGGAGCTGGTGGTAAGCGCTTGGATGCTGACCATTATGCGAACGAGCTCATCGTTAACAACAAACAAAATAAAGCCATGTTCAGCAGCCAGGTCTTCCAGGACGGCCAAATGCACTTTCAGTTTTTAACCAGTTACAAGCGCGACCATGTTCATCTGGAAGACTTTCAGCCTCATCGCAGGATTTTCGGTGTAAGACTAGAATAACTTGTTCCAAAGACGATATCAGCTGAGAAATTTGATATAGGTGATTGGAATTATGGATTGTCAAGAATGGAAAGATAAGGATCTGAGCGAAGGCTATCGAGCTTTTGTCAGGACATTGGATAAGGTGAACATTTTATCAACAAAGAAGAAGAATGGAGGATTTACAACAAACACCTTATGTAGTATCCAACAGCGATTGCTACACGTTGCTTTGCGTTTGACCCAACCGAGACGCAAGCAGATGATACAAAGGGTCTGATCATGATCCCAAATGTTGGCAATATGTCTTTTTATATGAGTACCATGATATGCGATTTTGCCAGTGAGATCCTCAATCAATTTGCCACCATCGTAAGTTAATTTAATTGCCTGGTAAAACGTTTATTGTATTGAATGCAATGCAGGCCGCACGAATCGAGAGATTACAGATACTCGAATCGCCAATGATGGTTCACTCGCGTGGAGAAACCAAGATCGTACTGCAACCATCCACTAGCTCCCCCAATCACAGCGCAGACTTTTCACGCAGCAACCGTGCTTCCCAGCCCGCTCCAATACCAACCCAATCTACCTCATCCTCTTTTCTTAAACGCGCTTCCACAACTACAACCGCTTCCCGATCACCAACCTTTGCTCCAGTCTCTCCAGCGCCCGCACCATCCATGTCACGATCAACCAGTGCTCAAGGCGTTGCTTCACCAGATATTGGGAAGACAAAGCGTAGAACACCAGGACGAATAAGAAAACTATTGGCGGATTTCTATTTATTAGCTGGTCGATTGCCCGATGCCGTTACTCAGTATGTTCTGTGTAGAGCTGCTCCTACTTTACTAAATTGCCACGAAACAGTTACAATCAAGCTATAGAAATGACCAAATCGCAGTCAGATCACTTGTGGTACGCAAGTGCCCTTGAAGGATTGACCTGTGCGACGATTTTATTCGAATTTTTGCGTGCGGATGTTGGGGTAACTTTTTACTCCGGAATCTCTCAAATGATTGATCTTGTGGACAGCACTTAGTCTCCAGGCAGCAAACTCCTCCTGTAGCACCGTCAGCCGAGACGCCATCTAGCCGCCATTCTGATCCCACTGGAACCACGCCTACACCTCGATCCACCATCACAGAAGTTATTGAACAGTACACCCTCGCAGTTCAAAGCTATCTGAAAGTGAATACAACTTCTGGCATTCCTTTACCTGGGCTAGTATATGCAGAGTCGTGCGCCAAGGTTGCACGATTCTTGCTTACAGTCTACATGAATGGTGGTTGGAGTGATCACGTACTCTCATTATTGGTACAAGGGAAAGTGACCGATACGTCCAATGCCAAAGAACAACCACTTGCATCCCCGTTGAATGACGCGACTTATATAAAGAGCGGTATACCAAAATATGAGATTGCTGAATGGGTGATGAAAGTATGGGCTATCGAGTTGGATGATCTTATATTGATGGATCAGGTATATCAAATTACATTGTTCTATGTATTTGTTCGATAACTAATTGCCGAATGGATTAGATCAATCTGATGACCTATATGTCGACTGTGCTCTCAACGATTGGCTATCATCGTAAATCAGCCTGGATGATGTACGAGTGCATTAATCGTATGTTACCGCTTTTGATCCAGAGCCGGGCGACACTGGCTAGCGCTCGAGATCATACAAAAAAGCCTATTGGAAAAAGCGATGACGGTATTCTGGAGGTGATGAAGCGGATATGCGAAGTGTACGGTATTGGTGGTATGTTATATAGCCTCTCTAGGTGGTGTTTTAAATTCTGTATTAGAGCGTAATGTACATGATGGAGGTGCCCTTGAAGCGGGACAAGGCGGAGGGAGAAAATCGATAGATAGCGGCGTCCGTGGTGCAGTTGCCAAAGAATTGGTACGGTTTGGATGGCCAGCTTTGCAAATTGATATTCTTCGACAATGCATCGCGATAGCAGAAGCTTTACCAGGTATTTTACTCTTTCCCTTTTCTTCTTTTACATCTTATTAATCTGCAACGTATATCAATCTTAGACTACGCTTCTATGTTATATTACACCACCGTGCTACTGAAGAACATGTACCAGCACATATCAAAGGAAGAGCAGATGCGATTAGCTTCTTCCATCCAGCGGATTGTAGCCATGGGAAAGCGTGCTGGACAGGTTGAAAGCAATGTGAATTATTGGGGTGTAAATATCGTGTCAGCTATTGAAGCAGTGCAGCCTATCCCTCGCAAAGCTGTGTATCCTCATCCTATGATTACCAATGTCATTACAGTGGCGACAAAAGACAGCAGTGATCCGTTTATTTACAATCCTTTTGCGCAAAAGAAGAATGAACAGGTGATAAACAAAGCAAAAACCCTTGACGGCTGAACCTAACTAATGGTTTAGTACCAAGTTACTTTGGTTAAAAACGAGGTGTGTGAGTTCAAAGTGGTACTTCTGAATCCGTTTGGCTTTGACTTGGAAGTCCAACACGCAGTTCTTAGGTAAATTTTCCATACTATGTACAATTGGTTTTTATTGACAGTACAAACTGTAGCACGAGCGGTATCGCGTTCAATGCCATTTCCGCATCAGCTACAATACCTGCCAATGGTACTCTCGCACTACGCCTCTCAGGCGTCCCTGAAGAAACTGGCACATTGTGTATTCGTGGATGTCTTGTTAAAATCGTGGGCTTTGTCGAGCAGGAGTTCCTAGTGAATACCGAGGAAAAAGCGAAAAAAGATCATAAGGAAGATAGCAAACGAAACGACTTTATAAAATTCAAGCATAGGTAAGGTCTGTCCTGCTGCAGAATGTCGTGGTTGTAATAACATGTAATAGTGGCCTTCATGCGATAAAGTCGAGTCGTGGACGAGGTAACTTGGATATCTATCTAGCTCTTCCCTTTGAATGTTGACCAAAAGATGATAGAAAAATCTGACGAGCTCAAACCTATCAAGTTCTACGAGCTCAATGTGATCGATGATCAGCCACTACTAAAGATCAAATCGACATCTTTGCTTCACGGTGCTGTTATGCTATACGAAGGAGAAATGTATGTTGTATCAAACGAATATGCATGGAGAGTAACCACGAAAATATAGGACGGATATCTCGATCGAACTCGAAAATATCGGCAATATTCCCGTCGACTTCATCACTCTATCGTTCACAGACTCGACTACCACAAACCCCTTACTTGTGAATCCTGAATTGCCTCCAGAGGAACAATACGAGATTGAGCTATTTACGAAAGGAACACACGTGTTTTCTTGGGAAGGCTCTGCAAATGAGACAGGTCAGATCATCGGAAAGAAGGTATGGCTTCCGCCAGGAGAGCACACAGAAGTACTCGTTAACGTTTATGGTAAACGAGGATGGTAAGTTATATTTCATGTATTGTCAAAGAGATGCTCACAATTTGAAGCACCGGCGGCACAATTCAAGTGGAATATGGTTACCTTGATCGAGCAGTTACAGAGGAAGGCAAAGATCAGACTGCTATGTTTTACACACGACAGCTCTATCTTCCTGTCTTGGTCTCTGTGTATCAGAATCTCGAGCCGTCGAATTGGGATGTCCTCTATTTACGTCACAACGAACATGTTTCAGAAGACGCTGTGCAAACCGCCATACAGAACCTTCAAGCGATTAGTACGGACCAGCAATATGTATCGGAACAACATATTGAGGATTTATTTTTGATCACACGCCAGTTTCACGACGATATACAGAACCAACATGATTACTGCTTAGTTACTTTAGACGTACGAAACACCTGGACTGTGTCGTTCAACGTCGAATTTGATATTGATAATGACAATGAGAAAGAAAAGCCAAAGTCTGTTTTGACACTCCAACCTGGCAGCACTCGACGGTACGCATGGTATATATTATCTTCAATTAGTCACTAACAGCTACTTAGAGTTATGTTGCCTGTGAAGCGCTGCTTTTTACCTGCGGCTGATTGCGTGCAACCCATTCCGTCATTTGAGCCCAACAAACAGTTCGTCGTGTCACAGGCGCCCAAAATGCCACCTCAACAGGAGAGGGCAAGGCTTCAGATGTTCTGGTACCGTGAACATTTGCTGAAGCGAGTCAAGGCTACTTGGCGATGCAGTACCACTGGACGTCATGGTATTCTTAGTCTGCGGTCCTCGTTACGGTTGACACCTCTTCAGCTGAGCATCCTAAAAAAAGAAGATATTGAATTTTGCGTGGATATTGAAGGCGAAGGTGTGACCAAGACGGGTCATCGCCGGTTTAGATATGAAGGCGATGATTTTGTGACCATGAAGGTTACAATCCACAACCGACATGGTACATATACAGTGTTATTATTCCTGAGACAGAATGATTTAACTTGTGTGTTTTAGTCCATCCCGTCAAGTTGATTCTGCGTATTCAACCGGTACAAAGTTATAACAATGGAGCCAAGGAGTATGACTTGTCTGGAAAGTTGTTGATGCAAGGACTGCAGCAAGTCGTTTTACCAGAGGTAACAAATCACCACGCAGAATGACTTGGGTTTAACAGTATGTACAGATTCCTGGAAACGGCGAAGTAGATTATCAACTGTCGCTCGGCTTTTTGTCGCGAGGACAATTTGAATTTATTTATCACACAGAAGACGTACATACCCGTGAAGTATATTATGACCACGAGTGGACGATTGTGGATGTCCTTAAATCAACTGACAGTTAGAAAAGTATTATGTATTATGCATGTGAAACCAAAAAGCCTGATCCGATTTTTCCACGATGATACGCAACAGTAAATACGCCTTTTGGAAGCAAGCGGCTGATACGTAACAACGGCTTTTTTGGCCTGTTGTGAAGATGATAGTTTACTTCTTGAATTTCACGTTACATTGGATCAAGGATCTTTAGCTTGCAAAGATCGAACTTTCCGCTTCTTTTCTCTACATATTACTGTTTATTGAACAATTTTTACGCTACTCTAAACAAATTATGCATCCGTGAGGAACAAGCCGTTCGTGAGTGCCACCTCCGTACCACTTTGGTGGAATGGATGATGAAGTTGATGGCTTCCAATAGTGACCAATTGCTTAGTTTTACGACCAAGGGTCCAAACTACACCTCAAAAGGACATAAGTTTCTCATGTGTATGGTTGCTCCCAGTTCGTACCAGAGACGCTTCATCGAGAAAACAGCAATGCATTCCTTTAATGCTCTTATTTTGCCATTTCGGTTAGTGCGTTAGGGAATCTATTGCAGTGAAGCAGCGCAATGCATCTCTGATCTGAAGAAATATACTTCTCTGCGGAAAAGCTCACTGCTGCTTAGCGCATGATTTATCCGCTATCAACACAAAGGAATCGTTTCGCTGACGCAAACGTTTCTTCGAAATCCAGTGTTTCGGTAGGGACTATGCTCATTCAGAAAAAAAGTCATCAGCATTCAAAAAAAAACGCGTGGGTTATTTGTGCTTGAGCTCTGTTATCCGTGGCAACAGTAGTTCTTTAACAAACGATATTTATCCAGGACGAGATGGCGAGACTACACGAGCATGATCTAGCAACATATTTGTTCTGGACCCGAAGTATATGCATTCCAGGTCTTCTTCGAATTCTGGGATGTTCCAATGAGCACTTCCGCCACCTCCTCCTTCGTCTCCTTCCATGTCCTCCCGATCTTGAATCATATCTTGATCCTTCTGTGTCATTCTGCATTCAATATGGGCCATTATGTGGTCGTACATCGTTTCTAGCCGTGTCCGCAAACCACCGTAACGCAGCTCGAGTACCTCCCACCCGAATGGTTTGTACATCCTTGTCCAGATATCTCGGTGGCAACGCCATAGTCGATCTACCTCTTCGCGCAGGCGACTCAAACGTCCTTGAGCAAGATCATAAAGCCTCTCATACTGCTTGTTTTTATAAGCATCTACAAGACGCTGGCGAAGATGACATTTTAGTGAAAGTACAAGAGCCAGACGTGCAGGCAGCTCAAGTCGTTCGTTAAGTACACCCAAAGTCTTATTCTCTATAATTCCAAACAAGTGTGACGCTATCGATCCATAGTGTGTTTCAAGATCCTCGTCTGCATACTGAGGCGAGAGAAAACTTAGGAAAGGATCTGTAGACACATAACTTGACGTGAATCTTGGTGCTTCAGCTGTATATATATTACCTTCCCATAGTAACCATTTACTCATGTTAGGGGCGTAATGTGTTCTCGTTGTAATAGCAGTACCACCGGGTGGGTCATCAATCTTGTTAGGGTATGTTAAACTTTCAATACCTTTTCTTTTGTCTCGATGTGCGCCTTACCTTTGATGCAAAAACCCAATCATCAAAGCTCGCGCCACAAATACCCTCTAATGAAGGATGAGGATATACGATAATATAGATTTCAAGTTATCAATTTACCAAAAGCTCGTTTAAGTGTAGGTATATCAACCTCTTCACGGTCGGTATAGCCGTGCTGAGCATAGTAGCAAAGGGCAGGGAGGGAAGAGTAGCTATAACGATGAATTTTAGAAACGGTGGTTACGCTGGCTATGACTTACATGTCGCATTCATTGCCTTCATCTCCCCAAATGGTGATAAATGTATTGCGAACACCATAATCTCTGTCTTTTGCTGCAACTGTGCTTGCTCGTACGGATTCAAAAGTGAAAGGTAAAGCTGTCCAGAATCGGCTCCAAGTCCATGCGCCACCTACCACGCAATAAGTAAGTACTCGCTCATGTGTTGCATGTCGGGCATCTTACAGGCAATCCATGGTTGCTGACAACCGAGATCACGATGTTGCTGCAGTTTCTGAGCGTAGATGTCTGGACTCGTGTGATAGTAGTCCCAGAAGACTAGTTCTATATTATTTGGAATACTCTCTACTAGGCCTGTCGCAGCAGGGTTATTCTTCTCGTCATAATATCCTTGCAATGTATTATTATGAGATGCTAAAAATGAAATAAGTACGCTGATGAAGAGATCCACGCGACCATCCCAACCTAGGCAAAAGAGCACTAAGACAAGACTAAGTGAGAAACGAAGGTATATCACGGAGCCGCATACTTACTGTCCGACCATATCATGGGCTGTAGTTCTAGCCGGGTGCATATCTCGTTGACTCGCTGAAGATGATTCACAAAAATGTCCGTGGGCTCCTTGTATCCAAACAGTTGCCGGTATCGCCCTTCACCTACACCATAAGCCTTGGTCGAGCCGTGTTAGCATGCACAATCATCTTTTCTTACTTCATCCATTCCAAGGTGAATTTTATTTGACCGAAAGGGTCCGGTTGCCGCTTGAATCAGCTTTTCTATAAACTCGTAGGTAGCTTCGGAATTGGCCAACAAAACCTCGGTATTATCACGCAGGTAAGCGTAGTGTGGCCATTGAAGAATCTGGCCAAGATGGCCCAGCGTTTGAATACATGGAATAACCTCTATTCCTCTAATAGTATGTGGTAAGCTAGAACTGCTGACAAGAAAACGGACGGCTATATTTACAGATCAAACGCGTAGTCGTCTATCAAGGAGAGTTCTCTTCGTGTGTATCTGCCTATGACGACGCTATAGCCAGAGACATTCCTTTTTTTTTATGCTGCTAACCAACCTCTCAAATAGCCAAAAAGAGGTTCCCCTTCCACCTGTGATAAATGAGCATTTGCTATTAGGATGGATCAGCTGTACCTCGTAAGTATCTTCTGTATAAAGTTGAAGCATATTAAGACCCATCAATGCCATGGTGCATAATAGGAAGTAAATGCTTTCTAGACGCAGGACTCCATTACGACTACAATCAATCATGACGCTACGAAGGGAAAAACGGTTTTCACTTGTGTTACGTTATCAAAAGACTTCTCAAGAGATAAATACCCTTGCGTATCGAACTGTGATTTTTCTGAAAAATTAAGGAGATTTCCACAATCATCTGAAAGCGCGCGGATATCTCTCGCAACGCTTAATAGGCAGCCCAGCGCTCTAAAGGCTGCCGGATGGTGGTGGGGATGTATAGGTGAACCTCGTTCAGGCTTTTACGCATATAAGAACTCACCTTCAATTTTCCGACTATAGCGGACATATATCTCAAACTTATCGCCCATGCGTACTGCTTTAAAATTTATATCATCAGTGCCGACAACCAACTCTCCCGGCCGCAGGTCTGGATCATGCAAAAAGCTACAAATTTTGTTTGGTACTCATGCATACTGCGAAGGAAGAAAGAAAAAGAAATGACCGGCGCCTAGCACTATTTT
This sequence comes from Saksenaea vasiformis B4078, assembly GCA_000697055.1. Classification (NCBI taxonomy): domain Eukaryota; kingdom Fungi; phylum Mucoromycota; class Mucoromycetes; order Mucorales; family Saksenaeaceae; genus Saksenaea; species Saksenaea vasiformis. The sequence goes on along the minus strand of JNDT01002341.1, from coordinate 61,365 downwards.
ATTCAACCAGAATTTACCTCGTTTTCCAAGTACATTCGTTGCTGTAATCTTCCATAGTGCTTGTGCTTACAATGTTCTTGTGAGGAGCATGCTTAATAATCTTTAACAATCCATCTTGCAATTCAACGGGGACTCGTGTAATATCAATTTCAATCAACACATTAGAAGTAGGATCACTATAATTGCGCCCCATTATATCCTCAGGTTGCGAAATATCGTAATCGTTTGCCATGAAAAATATCTTTCGGAAAAAGCACACACCCTAAATTCAAAGTGCGTTTGCTTTTAGCCTCCCGCGAGAATTTTCACGGGGCAAACCATTTATCCGTAATCACGTAGCATGGGCCATCTTAAAAAAAATCACAGTTCGCGTCAGTTTTCAAACTCTTTAGCTACAGTTTCTACTGACTGTACAGATAGTACGATGTTTTGCGAGGGCTGTAAGACATGCAAGCAAAGTTACAAGTTCTCTGGTAGAAGATGGCCCTACAAAACGTGCGAAGGTTGCATGCATAGGTTCCCGGCAGTGAGAGATCCCGTACCTTTAGAAAGGACTGTTCCGTTAGACGAGCTTCATGAGCATTTTGTAGTGACATCTCCAACAACAGAATCAGAGCCTCATGATGATGTTTTCTGCTTCAAAAGGGTTATCAGCCTCTCTGGTGAGCTGGCAGGGCTGACTGATAAACAGCTTGTGATGAGAATTGTCGTTCCCGTAGAGTTATGTGATGGATATAAGTATTACATCAAAGATGTCACTGATCCGCAGCCAAAGCGTGGTGCCACGTTCTACGCTGCGTGCTCTCAGAATAAAACTTCACAAAACTGGTCGCAAGAAGATCAGCGGAGGCGCTTTTGTAATCGCGTCGCTACATATTGCAAATGGTTGATCAGCGGTCTGATCGACTATGAGCATAATTACATACGCCTAGAGGTTCACCCTCAGATTTACCATCCGAGGTTTGATCCACAAACTTCGCGATCTGTGCCAATGGAAGTTCGCCAATATATCTCTTCGCGTGTCCACGGTACGCACGCTCATTGTATCAAGACTTTGTTGCTCAGTTTACTGATCATGATATCACCTCGGCGAAGGTGTACTCCGAAATTATCTAGAGCACAGACTGTGGACTTCGAATCACTTCCATATTAGCACTTATTCCGGATTTCTTTATACAATGCTTTTCACCGAGTTTTCTACGATCCGCTCTCGATCTGTTCTCCACGAATAATGCATTAGGAAAGATCCAACACAGATGACGGCTATATCTTGAATATATAGACATCTATGCAATCATGGAATATAGTCCGATCTATCTGTTTCTATGGGCGATTTTATTATAAAAAAGGAGGAGGAACGTTTTTTATTCAATAAAGGATGATCTAAATTTCGCTGACTCCTCTTGTCTCTTGCGTTTTCACTATCCTCCTGATTCTTCAGGTTTGCTTCCCATGGATATCAGTAGCCTTGCCACCACAATACGCCTATGCCATAATCGTGATTATGATCTCCTTATCAACTATGATAGCACCCGTGTGTAACTTTGAGGCAGCATGCAAGAGTTGTGGAGAAAGACGGAAATCGTAGTTGAGGTGTGTCAGCAGCTCGAAGCTTGGTTCGCTGCAGGAACCGTTTTTGTTAAGACATTGAATAAAGGATGACTGTACAACCTGTTTGACTATTGGTATCAAGCTAGGTGAACACACTGGAAGATTGATCGGCTGAATGGGAACATATTCTTCCTGAAATTGGACAGTACATCCTAAAGCTTGTGGTGTCATATCATTTACAAATGGCAGTTTGCCGCACATCTGGGCAATGTCGCTTTGATGGAATAGCCCATGCGCATGCAATTCATCTTCCATGCTTGCGTGTAATAAATGCAAAGCTACAGGTTCGCAATCTAAAGACGCGGCGGGTATAAAACGCCTTCTTCATCGTATTGGTCTTTAATACTCGCTGGCAGCCCTTCTCCATGCTGAATAATTCATGTTTTTGACGCTTTGGAGGTCTACTTTACTTGGTATCGTCATCCCGACGTGCTGACTACACGTTCTATTTATGATCGTATGAAAAATAGGTTTGAAACGACTCCAAACTGCTGTATTGCTTCTCACACTGAACAAGGGGACAGCAAAACTTGCCATCAATCCTGACAAAGTTGATTGTAACTGCAAGTAAAGCAGTCAGCATTTTTGTTGATTGGCAGCAAAAAATCCTCTTACCGCCTTCTTTAAAGGTAACATGCACTTCATTTGTATGTTGCCACCATGTATGGGTACGTAATGCTGAGGGGGTTTTCGAAACGTGACAACAGGAGTAAACCCTAGGTGTTGTCTTCGCCTGTTGTGTTCGACTCTATGTTGGAAATAGGAGTTTGCATGACAACAAAAGGAAAAAGTAATCACAAAAGCGTCCCTCCATTCACCAAGTCATCACTGCACTTCTGTCCAAAACATTTACAGGCAAAAACATCTTGCTGGCAGCTAGATTTCAAATTTTTATCCTCCCGACCGCCATCTTATTTATTATTGCTTCTCTTTACTCTGCTGTCATGCTTCTGGTTATCCCGGAACTACTGCGTACAAAAAGATTTTGCTGGCAACAAAATCCGAAATTCTTCTGTCTCCAATCATGCCGCTCTGACCGTTATTACACTTCTTCATTGCTATAGAAATGACGCAACTTGGGCTGAATAGAGAATATTTCTCTTTATCCAAGTTTTTCATCAGGAACCTCAGGCAAACAAACCAGAATAGGGACAAGAAAAGGCAAAAGTATATGTACCAGGAACTTAAAAGAAGGTGCTGAAGACACAAAAGGGATCCTGATTGCGAGCATGATACCGCTGAAAATATTACCGACATATGATGCTCTAGTTTTTGCTGTCCCTCGTTCTTCGTCATTCTTCGATCTTGTCCTGTTCATGCAGGTTCTGGGGTTTCATTTCGTATATGTGAGTTCTGAAACTTGAAAGATGTCAATCACTCGCACACTTGATATCTCCTCATCGGGTAATCGGTCATAACCTATCTGAGGATAAACACTGGCATTTTTAGGTTTCTTGATATCTTAGTTATAGGTCTTCAACCACTTGCCTCACTAAAGCATTCGTTGACGAAGATATAGTTGCTAGATCTTATGATGTCGAGGCAATTTTCTACCTTCAACATCTGCCAGTCTCTTGGATTGTGACGGAGTCGGCTTTGCAGTGAATATTACACAAACAACTTTAGTCGAGGAACTGCACGCCCACCTTGTACAACACCGTACCTGACCCATCTCTTGTCTCATCGGACACGTTACAAGGACATCTCGACTGCATACGCTATCATCATTTACTTTGTCTTGGACTCGGATCACCTGCCGCGGCCGGCGTGCCTGATTTCGCCATCTTGACTCAGCCACTGCAAGGCGCTCAAGCTTGTTGTACAAATCATGCAAAACACTGCTGTTCGGGGTGAGAAGATTGATGGAACAGATCCTGCAATCAGTACAAATAAGGGGAAGTCCCATCGACTTCGATTCCCTTTCAACCTACCTGCTCCTGTAATAAATTTCAAACGACCAGCCCCATGGAGAACATTCTACTTGTAGGCAATGCCGGCGTAGGCAAAAGCTCCATCTTGAACTTGTTCGGAGCATCATTCAACGCAGACTTTTCGCTCATCGAGGGTCTGACGACCAAGACAACAAGTTTTGAGACCACTGTCAACGGCGTGCCGGTGCGTCTAATTGATGCTCCAGGCTTGATTGAGAACACTGAGGAGCGCATCGCGGAAAATGCCAGACAACTCACGGAGGCTTTGAAGTGTAACGGCAAGTACAAGTTGGTTTTCGTGTACCAGAGCAATGGCGGCAGGCTACTGCCCCAAGATGTCTACACCACAACCAAGGTCTGCAAGGCCATCAAACATTGTGTTGATGTTGGGCTGATCATCAACAAGGTTGATGAGGAAGACATGGAAAAATACAACAGCTTCGAAAGCCGATCCAAGATTGCGAAGGTCTTGTTGGAGCCTACCAACGGAAAGCTCAACGTCAACCGCATCCTTGCGCTCGAGTACTGCAGCAAATCCAGGCGACATCTTTTAAAGCCCAAGCTGATGAGGTACGTCAGTACCCTCGTCCCGGGAAATATAGACCATGTAGACACGATCCATGCAAGCATTCCTGAGATTATGGACTTTGTCGACAACTTTGGCACATGTATGGCCGCGGTGGCGGTTACAGGCGGCGTTATATGGGCTCTTAAAAAAGCATATGACTATTGGATATCAGAAGAAGATGAAAGAGCAGACTACAAGTGACACGAAACATGTCAGTGAGACCCGATGTGGTCTTTCTTTGTTAAATAAAAATAACTTTCTTTTTATATTAACCGTCCGTTGATCTAGATGGATTGCAGAATCTGGGAGAGATCCATTATATAAAGAACCTGTACTAGGAGCGATCGACCCTGTGTTTGAAAGTCTTGTCCAAAATCCATCTTTATTCTTTTAGACGTGAGAGAAGTAGAGAGCCTCCGTGTCTAGCTACATAATAGCTATGGATAGCACAAACAGGCTGTCATTGCCCGTGTTACACTATGGAAAATGGGTTCCTGTTTGACTATTTTTCCTTAACAAAGAAATAGTCCATCGAGAACTGAGGTAGTACGGGACCCTGATGGGCTATTTTTCTCTTAAGGAATAAGTAGTCAATCAAGAACCCATTTTCCATAGTGTTAGCATCACTACAGCTGTCAAGAATCACTCATTCTTAACGATTGTAAATAGGTTCTTATCAATTTTACTTGTAAGACACTAACCTTTACTTTAATAAATTCAACTCTGAATCTCATTTTAAAACACCATGGCATACGCAGTTACTGACTTCTGCCGACTTCCAGTAACGCATGGCGCATAAATTTTGAGAGACACAACTTGAAATACAGTTTAACGCATGTCAGCCTTCTCTCTGCAGCAACGGATCCACGTTTGTCATGGGCAAGACAAAACGGAAGATCTGAGAGAAAAGCGCCAACGCGTTAATCATCAGGGAAGAAGCAGCGTGAGCGCAGAGCTCAATGATTCCCCAGCACAAATGATCATTGAACGAACACTATTCCTGGCATGTACGGCATGGAAGCAATAGAGAGGACGACTGTAAAGGCAAACAAGCGATGCTCCTTTGTACATAGCTGATCGGATAAGCAGGCGTCAGTATCCCAAGCGCGCTACGATGAGGGAACAGCATTGGGAGTTATCCGTGCTCCAAGCGATTTGTGGCTGCCCAAACTTTGAGGGGCTGCCACAAAGCTGAAAATGTAGTAATACCTGTTTTCTTGTTATAGAATACACCATCAATAGGAAGGTACAACTACAGCAAGCATGTACTACACCACAGAACTGGAGTGGGTTTACGCCTCTGGAGGAAGCCCGAGAGACATATGTATTGTTAGAAACCTTCGTGCCCGATTGGCGTAATGTCCGACTTATGGCTATGACTTCTTGACGGTAAGACTTCGTCGGGAAGTAACCAACTGCCTTCTGAGTTATAGAATTGATGGACTGTCGCAACTCATTCGTTACCATACTTACCATCACGGTATGGACTGGTTTCTGAGGCTCAGGTAACAGAGAAAGGTGATAAAAGCAGATAAATAGGTGCAAGCATCCATGCTGGCATAACGTCAAAGTTTCTGGATCGAACTGTGAATTCATGCACAGATTTATCATCCTTTGGTTTGACCCAGGAAAATCCACTCAAATCATGAGCTGAAACTTGTAGAGTGGTATAACATAAGCGCCCAAGGTTACTCAGGCCTTATCCCATTGAAGACCTGTTCCTTTCAACTCATCTTGAAACAGTGAAATTTGCTCAGTATTCAAACAGGGAGGCTATAAACGTCTCTAATTATCGTCGAAAACTAAGCCATGCTCCTCGAATAACCTCGAAAGCAGTGATGGACTCGTATGTGGAATCAAAGACGCCCAACTTCTTATGCCACACTTCCTAGTCAACGAACTACATTTTAAACATTCTAGGAGGTTCAACAAGGTGCTGAGGCGCACGAGTCTCTGAAGCTGAAGATGTCACAGAGTAGAAACCAACATGCGCCCCTTAGCTGCCTTGGGACTGCGTATGCAACGTTTTAAACTGATGCAATCTCTCACGGACCTGTTCACATTTAGTTGTGGGCTTAGTGGCCAACTTCCCATCATTGCGCAACCTTGGCCTGCATAAACTCAAAGATACTTACTCTCATAAGGCTTATGTTGGCGTATCGAAAGAAGTTTTGGCTCGGATGAACGGTGCCAGAAAGAACTAAGCCAGAATCTCTTGTTAGCGATTATGAACGGAATGACGTGGACAAACATGACATTCGAAGAACAGATATCGTAGGAGCTATACCTAATCCGACCCGTACCTTTTGGAGCCATGTCTTGCACAACCGCACACTCGCTGAAACCACCTTAAACCATACGCATTTCCGGGCCGGGAATTTGGTATGGCTCCTAAGAAAAAAGGTTCGAAGAAACTGCTGAAGACTGAGTACTATCTCCACAAGCTGTCCCTCGATTCCGCTCGCTATTACAACATCTCTCCATGATCCATATTGTTAGTACCAGTTTTGGTTTGTGGTTGTTGTTGGGATCTCACAGTAAAAAACTGAGATGTTTCAGGTGATAGCAGGCTACAGTGGGACCTGAATCTGTTCTTGAAAACGACAAGGTCCTCTGCCATAGAAATAAAAACTTACCACCGAGATTTCACTGACAAACGTGACATTGCTCCCTGACAATATCAAATACGACATTCACATCTACATCTGTTTATCATGCAACCATGTTACCACACTTTGCTTGAAGAAGCATAATCCGTCCCATCCTTGATATGTAAACTGTATCGCAGGTATGGTTTCCTGTGGGAATAAAGAAGTGGCTGGGCAAACCATGTTGTGTTATATGCATCTTCAAAAAAAAACACATGATAGAGCTTGGGCTGAGTAGCGAACGTGCCTCTCTACCAGAATATTTCATCAGAACTCGCAGGTAGGTAGACTAGAATAGCGATAAAGTAGAGAAGAAAGTATGTATCGGAAACTTAAAGAGTATTGAAGATGCAAAAGAATACTGATTATGATCATGGTACTGCTGGAAATATTACTTTTATATGATGCTCTAATTTCTGCCGTTCCTCATTCTTCGTCATTTTTCAACCTTGTACTGTTTATGCAAGTTCTGGGTGTTCATTTCGGATATGCGAGTTCTGAAACTTGAAAGATGTCAATCACTCACATACTTGATATCTTCTCATCGGGTAATCGGTCAGAATCCATGCGAGAATAAACACCGAGGCTTTTAGGTTTCTTGATATCTTAGTCATAGACTTTCAACCACTTGCCTCACTAACCCATTCGTTGATGAAGATATAGTTGCTAAATCTTATGATGTCCAGGCAATCTTCTATCTTCAACATCTGCCAGTTTCTTCGATTGTGACGGAGTCGGCTACGTAGTGAAGATTACACAAAAAACTTTGAGTGGAAGACTGCATGCCCATCTGGTACAACACGGTACCTGATTCATCTGTTGTTTCACCGGACAAGTTACGAGAACAACTTGACTGCATATATTCTCATCATTTACTTTATCTTGTATTGAGAACACCTGCCGCAGCTGGCGTGCCTGATTTCGCCATCACGACTCAGCCACCACAAGGCGTTCAAGCCTGTTGTACAAATCATGCAAACCACCGTTGTTCGGAGTGAGAAGATTGGCGGAACAAATCCTGGAATTAGTACAAATAGGTGGCAATTGGCTCACCGAAAAATCCCATCGACTTCAGTTTTTTTCAACCCATCTGCTCCTGTAATAAATCCCCAATGGCCAGCCCCGTGGAGAACATTCTACTTGTAGGCAATGCCGGCGTAGGCAAAAGCTCCATCTTGAACTTGTTCGGAGCGTCGTTCGACGCAGACTTTTCGCTGATCAACGGACTTACGACCAAGACAACAAGTGTTGAGACCACTGTCAATGGCATGCCGGTGCGTCTAATTGACGCTCCAGGCTTAATTGAGAACAGTGACGAGCGCATCGCGGAGAATGCCAAAGAGCTCACGAAGGCTTTGAAGTTCGACGGCAAGTACAAGTTGGTTTTCGTATACCAGAGCAACGGCGGCAGGCTACTACCCCAAGATGTCTACACCACAACCAAGGTCTGCAAGGCCATCAACCATTGCCTTGACGTTGGGCTGATCATCAACAAGGTTGACGAGGAGGACATGGAAAAGTACAACAGCTTCGAAAGCCGATCCCTGATTGCACAGGCATTGTCGAAGGCTACCAACGACAGGCTCAACGCCAACCGCATCATGGCGCTCAAATACTGCAAGACAGCCGAGAGAGAAGGTTTAAAGCCCAAGCTGATGACATACATCGGCACCCTGCTTCCGGACAAGATCGAAGCTGTACAGCCGATCCACGCAAGCCTGCAAGAGATCAACGTATTTGTCAAGTGGTTTAACTCATTTATCACCGCGGTGGCAGTCGCAGGCGGCCTTGCATCATACCCCATTACCAGAATGCTTGGTGTCTGGGACGAACTGTGGAACAGTATTGGTACGGCTGACTTCTTTCAGAATAGCCATTTCTCCCAAATCGCGGCTGCGGCCTCGCAATAAAACGTGGATAAAATTTGTATCCATTTAGCAATGAAAATGAGCGCTGCATTGCTTCTCAACGTTGAGCTCTTTTCTACTCTGTTTCTCGTGATCAGTACGTAACAAAGGAAATCTATGATTATATGAAATAATGAATCTCTGTAATTCATTCCCTTCTACTTTCGGTTTCCGGTTGCAATCCTTGTTCCGGTCCTAGTTCCAACTATTAGCAACTCTCTGCTGTTGACCTCGGCGGGGATGCTGCCATGGAAGCAATCATTATATACTGCATAACCTTATGAGAGCAAGGAAATCTGCGTAGATCTGATTCGACATCTGAATTTCAGGTTGTCGTGTCTGAGATATAATCTATCGCTGTGTCAATATAATAGACATGATCTCCGATCATATAAATACAGCCATAGCTAGTAATTAGTTCCTGGTCTACTTTTCTACCGAAATAAACGACACCCTTCAGTCTCACTGTACTTATCAGTTCCAGTCACGACACAACACAGGTGGATGGGAGCAATCTATTGTAAGCAGGCTCGAAGACAGATTTCAACGTAGAGATTAGTTTATGTAATGCCATCGGGTCCTTTGACTAAAGAAACGATTCACTTCACGCAATAATAGCATTTGCTGTCAAATAAAGATTGAGGACCCGGGGAGCTGTCATTATCCGGGATCCTGACTCAGGTAGGCCAAGTTTCCGGTAGCAGTTACAGAGAGAAGCGACAACTTATGAACCAGGTAATAACAGTCGTATTCGCTGTCCTTTGTTGATATGAAATTACCCATTACCAGTGGCAGCAACATACTCTCTATGTAAAGCATTTGAAACATGGTCCTTAGGAACATCACCTTTGCCACCTTTATAATATAATATATTTATTCTAGCCAAAGATTGACTTCCACATTCTTTGAAGGATTGGAGCATTCTGCTCCTGCGAAAAAGATGGCGGTGCTGGTAATGATTTCGTAAAAGGGTTCCTCGCGCCATCCCGTGTTTCCCGTGTCTCCTCCACGGTTCCATCAGGGTGCGTGATACTCTTTACCGTTTCAGTCACGCCATTTCTTGTGGTCGTATAATATGTCTCTTTCGTTCCATCTGCCTTCAAAACGCTACGTTGCGAACTAGAAGAAAAGGACCAATGCTTGGCGGACAGGGGTTAGTCGTCGTACCTACTGTCGATAAGTTATCGTATACTTACAGATGATGGCTTTGCAGTAGAACCATCATCATCATAATCACTAAATGGTATTTGAGGCGTATCATTGTTTAAACCATGTGAAAACATAAGTTGAAAGAGACTTGGGAAAGTCTCAGTAGTTGGCCCCATTCCGAATGAACGATCGAATGTAGTTGGTTGTCGTATTGCTGGTGGCTGCTGCTGCTGCACTTGTTGTTCTTGTTCAGCTTTCTCAGGGATCAATCCCCGAGCTACTTTCGATTTATCTGCGAGTCGTTTGAAATCGCTACCTCCGAAATCGTCGCTAGTAGAAGAAACGCTCGTAGCTGGTGCATCGGCATGTTGCGGGTTGCCAAAGACATGGGGATCCATAAGCTGCCTGAACAGAGATCCCATAGTGCCATGCATCATAGTTTGCATGGCACTTTCTAGTAGCTCAAGTTCGGATTGCGGAAAGAATTCATTAGGGTTTTCTTCTCTCATGGTTAAAGAATGCCAAGGTCTAGAAAGTAAACACAGTGAATTTCGATGGGTTTTTCCTGTCGGGCTTTTCTTCGGACAGCCATTTGGACAGCCATCCATAGTCAACTTGGACAGCCAATTAGCGGACATAGGTAAGCTACGGGATGCATCATCGCTTTTTAAATGAGTTCCCTAGCATACCGTACACGCATCAAATTAAATGTATACACCATTTGGTCGATTAATGATAATGGAATTCTTTGGCAGATACTCTCAGCGTATTATGTTACTGTTCTATGGTACCAGTCCCAACAATTATTTTTTTTGGAGACAACAAAATGATGGAAAACTTTCTTGTCTTCTTTCTTCTCTCCCAAATATTTCTCCAGAGGTAAGTGTCATCTTTGTAAGAACCATACGAATAAAGTACTGTATATCATCCACAGATGCACAAGCATGGCGAAAAGTGGATGTCTTGTTCTTGCCGTAAACATCCGTTTCACAAAGATAAGCATTTATCACATACATAATCTTCTGATAACATCTTTCATAGTCATATAACACTTGTGCACAAATGGAGCTATGAAAAGATCATACAAAGGCGAATCAAGACATGTTTTTCACTTCACTTTTCATTGCAGCTACATATGTTGTGGAGAGGTCAGGGACAACATTTTCTGAAAGTACTTTTTTATTTATGATTATACAACAAGCTATTTCATAGTATTTTTTTAGATATGGATTCGGACTGCAGGATGGCAATGAAAGGCTTCAGAAAGCTAAACCCAGTTGACAAAATCGTCTCTGATTTTGATTGGCTAAATCGGCTTGGATTCTGAAAAGGCCACATATTGGCTTGTTGCCTGCCTTCCTGTAGTCCATGTGCACGAAAGTGTACGTATCGCCGTAGATAATACGGTTTGATACTTAAGGTAAGCGAATCCCTATAGTCTCACTAATTTTCTAATCATTTTATTAGGTTCGTTATTAATCATTCATACTTCACAAGTCATTCATCTATCAGAAAAGTCATCCCAGTCAATTCTATACTGGATACCATTTTTAATACCATGCGTCACCGGTTAAGGGTAGGTTTTTATGCTTTTTATACTATTAGCTGACCTCAAAACAGTGCACCATAGGTCACCGTAGTCACGCGGTCAAAAGAAGGCTGATGATGGACGGCTTTGGCTGTCCGAAGGCAAATCCTTTCGATGGGTTTACCACATATGAAGTCCCAATTTCATTGGCTCATGACAGCAGTAACCAATCGCTTGTCTCCCAAACTTTGCTATCGAAAATTCCAGGTAACTGAAGTGGTATAATAGCCAATTCTCGCACGTCAGTAGCTGAAAGCGTTGTTGCACAGGTTTTTTTTTAATAACAGAAGGCGCTGTCACTTCAGGATGTGAAACGAAATTAAAACTTGAACGCTTTTGAGAAGAAACACGTCTCAAATAGAAAGTTGTCAAAAGTTCTTTATCTAATGTGGAAAACATCAAGCGAGTCATGCAAATAGGTATATATCTGTTTTGGATTCCATACACTAATCAGGTGTTTTGACAAACAGAAGTACCTTCAGGTAGTGTCGAAATAACTATTGCGGCGAAGCGATTGACTGGTCATTCCACCACGACTTTTTCTCTTTGTAATCGTTAAATAGGCATGTTGTTCAAGTTCACCCTGGTCCGGGAAGATGACAACGTTTGAGCATTTCTCGGTTTCGATTTGATCTGCGAAGGATGCATCGACGTTGGGGCCAATTTCCCTTTCTTGTAAATCGCTGGTGCTACTATCCATTGCTAATAGATTTCTATGATGTCTTTGCCTTATGTGCCCTCGACGACTACTCAGCTTTCGCCGAGTCAGTCTTGTTCTCCAAATACGTGCGCGTGCAAGCTTGGGAGTTTGCCAAGCATACTGTTCTTATTGAGGACCAAGCCCATAAATTTTGCGGATTTTCGCTAGCAACATTGCCGTGACGAACTTCACAGATGTTTTTTTCGTGATTATCCATTGTTATATTATTTTTACCATCTCGTACTGTGCGTGGAGATATGGATGGATAGGAACTTCTCAAAGAGCCGTCTCTGTTCCACAACCACCCGTCATTGCTTAGAATAGTCGCTGCAATGAGTAACCATGTTGAATGCGGAGAACAACCTGTCCCTCAAGTCGCGCCTTTGGAAATTTTGGGGAAGACGACTGCTTTATTTGGTAATGTATGCCTGTTTTGGAACTTTTTTCTAAAAGCGTTTTTCTCACGCATCGGCCAAGGGATAGTGGGGTCGGATATCGACAGGAATGCCTTTTGTCATTGTTAGATGTTGTCGAATAATCCTATATTTCCAGTTACCTGCGGAGTCGATACGATCCAGAGCGACCTTATCATGGGTGGTGAGGACGCCATATTTTTTAACGAATGCTGCCACAGCTTCCTTGTCGCCATCGCCCTGCAAGATTAGGATATCTCTTGTCAAGTCTGACACAGCGCTTTCGATCTTGTCAAAATTGACACGGAAAAGATTCGTCTCAGCATCCACAGAGAAACCTCCCTTTTCCACGAGATAGTTCAATTGACAAACCTACGACGAACGATGTGAGCACGCGTTCTTTTGGCACTGGTACATACTTGACCGAGACCATGGGCTTCCTGAATACCAAATCGGATACTACGGAAAGCGGAAGCTAAAAAGGTAACCCAGAACTCGGGCTTGCTCACACTATCGATGACACCCTGGTCCACCAACAAAGCAGCAGCGAACAAACCGGCAATGTCTGTTCAAAGATAGATTAAGAGACGACTTATCCACCTGTTTTCCTTTGTTTTTACCTGCTTTTGCTTCTTCCATGGCGCTGTGATATTCTTGTAACTTCGATCGCACGGTGTCACCCTTCAGTGTGTGGTGAGGTCCATTGGAATGGCACACCTCATGAAGGAGGATATGTGTAGTAAATGCATCACTAGTCAACAAGGATAGCTGATCCTTAGCAAGCACTTGATTGGCAATAGGAAGTAGAACATGTTTGAATTTTCCTTCTTGTACGTTCTTGATCAGAACCAGCTTGCTTCCTCCTTGTTTCACTGCCTCTTCATCGTTAGGAAGATTGTAGGCGGCTATCATCGGCACAGCCACGTCGCCACCAGCATATAATTGATTGACCACCACAATAGGGGCGGCTGTCAATTCCTTATTACGGTAGTTGTCAGGGATAGGTAGTCTATCTTCGACAAATTGCAGATCCGAGAACTTTTCCAAAAGTTTGGAGGAGTGTTCGTCGCGAACGTGTACATACATGCTGAACGCAGCCTTGTACCCAAAGAGTGCGTCGGTATACACCTCATAAGGTCCAGAACTAATCTCCAAACGGTTACCTTTGCCAAGACGCAGCCAGTCTAACTCGGAGGCCAAGTATTCGTTGGACTCGTATGAATCAGCACGCGATCGAAGGTATTGGTCGATACGGGTGCCTTCACCATCTACCACGGTATCCCGCAAAGCATCGGCCGCTTCACGGAATAGTGCTGCTGCGGGCTTGAGTAGATCTTCATACTCCTTGTTATAGGGGATGGCGGTCAAAGACTTGTCACTCTTGCGACGGATAATGGTGTAGAAGCTCCTGGCCTGTGCTTGATCTGCAGGTGAAAGTGTGGCTAACCAAGCTTCAAATTCATCTTTTGTCATGTCTTCAGGGTAGAAATTGGCTCCCTCGGGACGCGCAGGGACACCCTCCACGAACGGCACATTGTCGTCTTCTCTTGCCTAGTTACGTCTTAGCTACATACATTAACGCACGTTTCTTCTAACTTACCCAAGGACCTTTATACATCTCAAAGAGCGTACAGAGTTCCTTGTCTCCACTCTTTTGCAGTTTTTCATAGAGAGCTTCGTTTCCGGACCAAGCTTGTCGGAGGTAGATACGGTCAAACAGTCTACCAGCCTGAATGAGCTTCTTTATGGCAGAATGCTCTTGAGCGCTGAGGTGAGACAGATCGGCTGTGCATTCATAACTAGCGAAACGGGCCAAACGGCTAGACAAACTTCGAACGGTAGCGGCCATTGAAAAGGAAAAAGATGAAAAGGGAAATGCATCAGTTTTCCAGCTTTTTGTACTCACTTCCGTTCTGTGTTTAAAAGTGCTGGCTTTCCCATAATTTGTATTCCATCGGCGCCATGTCCATCAAGTAGCTATTCGTTAGCTACTAGCTTGCATCAAACAATCCTGTATCCTGAGTTCCAGGGCATCGTGAATTTATTATGGTCGATATTGAGGCGAACCAAAACAGTATGGCAGCAGATCGACTGTCTTGTATTCACAGCGACCGCAAGAGAAAAAAGAAAGCGGATTATCGTACATACGCATTTGCCCATCATCGAGGGTAGAAATCCAGCGTTAAAATTCATCATAACTGCGTTAAGGTGCAACCAATAAAATAATCCAAAAGTTTATGCCCTGCGATCGCCATCGTGTCATTTCCTTTGTTTCTTGTGAAAATGGAAGAGGCCGCTTTATTCGTTTTTTATTGCTTCTTCCCCATCCACTCTTTGGAGCAAAGTGCTGCTTAATAACGTCACAAAGCGCAAATAGCTTATTGCTTTCAATATATCTACCCATGACTCTCCTTGAACGCGTAGTGCACCATGGCGTCCCCATAACTTACTTTCGGCAGGCCGACGATAGAAATCTGTGACTTGGATCGTGGGCTGTCCGGAGGCGGGTTTTTCACATAAAGCGATACCTGCAATAAAAGCAAAGATCCTGCAAGTTTTTTGATCGCGATGGATTTGGGTGAAGATCTATCAACTCCATCGTCAAGCGTTCCATACCAAAGCGACGAGGATCTACCTTCAATGACTTCTTTTTCCCCTCGTCCACTTGCAATTAAGCCTGCCTATGTTAAAAGGAATCGTACCAGTCGTGCTGGGTTACGCCACACGCTTTATTCGAAACCTTTGACAACCTTGGATACCAAACGCTATCAAACAAATATTCCCTTGGATAGCATGCTTTCGCATAGAAATTTACCACGAGCATCGTAAGCGAGTTATAGTAGTTGTTTATATCTCTGTGCTGAAGTATGCATAACTCCTACAGAAAGCACGCTCGTAAATTGCATGGCGATATCGTAGAGGATCAGAAGTTTCTGATGGAATTGCGTGCGTTGTGGATGGCAAAGCTAGACCAATTAAAGGTAAAGATAGCCGAAGAACTTAACTTTTTTTTTCTTGTGATCTGAACCTTTATTTAGACGGAACATGGTATCTTGAAGTACATGTATGACTGCACAGAAGATGAAGTCAGTGATCTGGAACCACTACCACCTGTGCAAAGAGTATTGGATGTAGTACCAGTTACCGTTGATCGCAGTTTCCAGACATTTCTTCCGCAGGACCAGCCTTTGCCATCTCCATCAACGGATATACAAATTTCTTCTTCCACATTGGACCAGCAACGAGCTGAGAATAATCATAACGAAAATATTGATCTTGGGTTGAGTACTACAGCGGAAGAGTACGTGGACGACGTATTTGACAACTATGGAAGCGTCAACCCTATCGAGGATGAGGAGGATGAGGGTGACGAAGACGACGAGGAAGCACGACGCGCATTAAGTTACATGCTTGAACAGTACGGTGATAAGCTGTAAAAAAATGATTTTGCAACGAGTGCGAACTGTAAGACACGAACTGTGATACTGTTCGTGTGGCTTTACCGCCACACGTGGTTGGCGAAGTGTAAAGTGGATCATCCCAACTGGAAGTGGTGCTAGTGATATGAAGGAGCCTGCAAAGGATAGCATCTACCGTACCTGTTTCTTCTGAAGAGATTGCGGGTATGAACAAGACTATCGGTCGTTGGAATGCCTATGAATCCATCATTTGTTGTATACAATACAAAAGATGAGTAGCTGTCATCTTGAGAACGTTTCACCAACCCGCCGCAATTATGGATCCCGAACTGACACTTGGTCTCATGTATTTCTACTTTGTACATAATAAAAAATTTAGCTCAGTGTCGTTATATGTCACGGAACCTTGTGACAGATGCAGCCATAGGGTTTGCTATCCTGACCCTTTTACTGTTGAAGTTAACTTGTTGGGAAATAGTTCATGCTACTACTCTTGAAAAAGCATCTGGACAGCATGATTGACGTTCCTTTTGAAGCAAATGTCCCGTAAGTTTATTTGCAGTGCGATTGTAAAAGAATCAGCGAATTTAAACAGTAATATCAATGGCATCTGCTATATTCTTCTTTTTTTCTTTTTTTTATTAACCCTTCAAGATCTCCAATACAAATGATTAAAAGAGGATCTCTCCCTCTAGCATATTACTGTCCAAAAAAGGAACGAAATGGTGCTTTAAGTAGCTTGTTGATAATCGTCACCTACAGTAAAAAACAGTTACTGCCGAACCGCAATGCATCATTGTGTATACTTTCTACATTAGCAAGTAGCATTGAGCTCGGGATATCAGCGTAAGACAGAATAACATCAATTTAAGGATACGAAGCTCTGCAATGGAGCGATTCTGGCGAAGAGACACCTCGTCCGTGTCTTTGTTCAGACCGGCAAGTGTTTCGAACGCAAACTTCCATTTTACTCACAAGGGTGGCGTTAATAGGCGAGGGGATGTTGGAAGAAGGTCTAGCCCGAACCTACTACAGCTGTCATCCTGTGCAAACAAAGTTATTCGAGATGATTCATTCTTGCACCTAATTTCTGCGTGCATCTGCGTGTTTGCAGGTAACTGCTGCACTTGAAATTTTATCTAAATGATCTGCTTGAATGCCGATGGCCAACACATGCAGAAAATAATGAATCGATTGAGAAATAGCCATTGCCAATTCATATGTGTTTCAAAAGAATTATGTGGAAGTCTTCTTGATTCCACAAGTGGCCATCTCATGGGTGATAACCATTGTAATTTCTGCCAAGTGATACCTAGAGGATTAGCACATGTTTTCTCTTGCTTTTTAAACAGATTGTGGTGTCTTAGCAACATGTCGAGATACGTTCGTTACCATAATGGCGCAGACATTAGGAAGCATCGAGATCATGCATGTGGATTCTTCCTCAATCACCCAAAATAAAAAAAATTCTTTAGGACAGATTTTGATACAGTCCAAAATCAAACGCGGGACTCGCACGCATTGAAAACACTGATCTTTTTTCTTATATGGAGTTTAGCTGTTAAAACCTTCCGAGCATACCTTGTTTTCGCATTCTTTTTTTTTCCCTTTCCTTTCCTTCACTCTATGAATCTTTCATTTCCAGATACAATGAGCTCCATATTGAAATCATTAAGTGGGGTAAACAAATCAATGATTACCATTCAGGGTCGTACCAACTGATTGTTCTTTTTTTTGGTAGAGTTCGAGAAAATGCAACATTTTCGAGGAACGGTATGAACGATGCCATCTGCTGGGTAAAGGCAACTTTGGGAAAGTTTATCTGGCAAAAAACAGAAAGACGGGAGAAAAGGTTAGAGTAAATCAAGAGAAAGAAAAGAGAGAGAGATGGAGTGTGTGTGAGTGAAGGAAAAAGAGCATGCATTTGACAACCACATGATAAAAAAAATATTACTTCAAAGGTAGCCATCAAGCAGATCGATAAACGGATGTTTAAGAATGGAGACCAAAAAGAACATGCCAAAAAAGAGCTGGTGATCTGTGAGGCATTTACGAGCGATCTGAAACACAAGAATATCGTTCAAATCTATGAAGTCAACTCAGACGACGAAAACATATATGTGGTAATGGAGTATGTAGATGGAGGGGAACTATTCGAAAAAATACGAAAGGAACGTAAACTACCTGAGCATGTAGCGCGCAAATGGTTCAGAGAGATTGTGGAAGCAGTACACTATCTACATGATGTAAGCAAGAACAAAAACATATACATATATACAGGTACAGAAGGATTCATTGACCGCCTCTTTTAGAATGGCCTGGTTCACAGAGACTTGAAACCCGAAAACGGTAAAGAGACATAATAATAAATCTTTGGAAAAAGAAAAAACGTTCATGCTGGTAATATATTATTTTCCTTACTTAGTTCTGATTGACAACCTGAGCAAAAGTGTTCGTCTTTGCGATTTTGGATTTAGCAAGAAGATCAGAAATCATTCTGAAGTATTAAACACCTACTGCGGCAGCCCGTTCTATGCAGCACCCGAAATGGTGACGGCCACACCCTACATGGGTCCGCCTGTCGACATGTGGAGTTGTGGTGTTATTCTGTACGCCATGTTGACAGGCAGTTTACCGTTTAAAGGCGACAACATGCCCCAGCTATTTCGTTTGATTAGCGAAGCACGTTATGTTGCACCAGAAGGTCTTTCTATCCAAGCAAATGATCTGATCCAGCAGTTGCTGGATAAGGAAACAAGCACACGCATGACAGCCCAACAATGCCTGGCGCATCCATGGCTGTATTCAAGCGAACCTGCGCTGCGTAGGTCACTTATCACAGCCTCCTTACTAGACATGACATCCAAACGAGAACCGACGGCGGACGAAGAGAGCCACCGTTACGAAGAAGGTGGCGTTGCCAACACGACCCTGCCACCACCGAAGTCAAGGCTACGTACCTTTGCCATGCTGTTTAGCAAAAAGTCGCACCAGATTGCGCCAGAGACGGCTGATGCTAAGAAGGCCACAAAGAAACAGAAAAAGAAAAAAATGAGATGTGTGGATAGCAAGTTCTTGGGCCGATTTGAGAGGTTATTCAAACGTGTATTCCAAAAACGTATCGCCTGAGCAGGACTACTCTTACGCCTACTCCTATTACTACCATCACTACCATTACTACCATCGCTACCACCACCACCATTACTACCACCACCATCACTACTACTACTACTATTACTACTACTATAATAATACATCTTGACATCTTTTGCTTGTAAAAAGGGGAAAAGGACGGGAAGTTTCTGGATGTTTAAAAAGAAAAGAAAGAAACCATGCATGAATCCATGTTTCGTTGTCTTCCGCTGTGGCTTGTACTCAACGTCAAGGAACACTTGCTCGTTTCCTTTCAGTAACATTTTAACGGAACAGCATGAGCATTCTACAGCGAGCCCGGCGGTCGCTGCATACAACGGCCACACAAAGGTCTTTGTATGGTTGGGGCCAGGCACTGGCGCTTCCTTTGAAGAAAAGCACCGATCGTGTCTATACCAAACCCGTTTGTCTCAGCGACCAGCCCGACTATGCTCTGGAGGTGAAAAAAGAGAAGATATGGTAATAAGTGTAATTCACATTTGCATTTCACACATAGACATGCGACATTACGCATGTGGCGGCAGGGTGGGGTCATTCGTTGATTAGTACCCTGACACATATTCATGCATTTGGGTTAAATCGCAGCGGTCAACTTGGTAACGTCGAATGTCTTTGTCTCTCTTTTATGCTTTACTGAATGGAATGAGTAGGTTGCGATGCGAACACCGTAATGACTTTGGATAAGTCCAAAACCAAATTTCTAGCTTGCGGACGCGAACATTCCCATATTGTAACGGACAATGGTAAAAACCCCTTCCCGAGAAAAAAGCTCCCCGACATTGACATGGCTATTCAGGCAGCACTACATCCATGTATTCCTTTGGAAATAATATGTACGGACAGTTGGGGTTGGGTGAGTGCAAGTCGACGCGCCCCGGAACGCTGGTGAAACAGGATAGACCCCAAAAGATCACGGGTTATGAAGGATCTGTGCGCCACATTGCATGTGGTTTGGATCACACTGTGTTTGCAACAGGTACAGTGGGGTCATCCAAAATAATAATCCTTCTCATGAGGATTCTGTTTGTATAGATCGTGCAGTCTATGCCATGGGATGGGGGGCTGATGGACAGCTGGGTCTGGACAAGGCATGGTCCTCCGACGCCAACATGCCCACGGCACTACGTCTGGATCCTAAAATTAAGAAACTGGCAGGCTCTACAGACTATACATTAGCTTTGATGGGTAAAAAAAAAAAAAAATAAGAAAGGTTGACCAGTTCCTTGGTACTAAAAGTGACGGATCGTTAGAGGATGGACGACTATGGACGTGGGGCAATTCGGAGTATGGTCAAGGAATGCAAGGAGCGAAGATTGACAGAGTACGAAAAGTCTGCTTGCCCCTTGTGCTGATTTTTTTTTATCTACTAGATTCTCGAACCTATAGAAATTGAAGCCAGCGGCGTAGTGGATGTGGCGGCGGGTGGACCTTTCTCTGTCATCCTGAGAGGTACACAAATATCTCGCCGAAGAAAGTTGATCTGATTTATCTCTTCTAGATGATGGCTGTGTTTATACCTGCGGTTATGGAGCATTAGGTCTTGGGCCCTCCACCATCGAGACATTAAAACCCACCCGTGTGGAGGGACTTGAACGCGTCACCCGAATTTTTGCAACGACGGATTATGCTGCAGCAATTACAGGTAAGACAAAGAAGAAACTAGGATATGACACTGTACTGAAGGACAATAACCAAAAAAAAAAAAAAAAAGCGGAGGGAGCGCTGTATACTTGGGGTCTCAATGGGCCAAGTGGACGGTTAGGACACGGTAACACAGATCATGCTTTCATACCCAAGCAAGTTCAAATTGACAAGGCAGTAAAAGATGTAACTTTGGGTACAAATCATGCCTTTGCAATGTGCGAGTGAAACATATAAAAAAAAAACTTCCGAGTAGGAAAATAATAAAGAAAAAAACAGATAAGAGATGCAATGTATTCATTTTTTTTCTACCCTCGCCTTTTCAGCATTCTTACGCCATAATCATAATAATAATAAAAAAGAGGGCACTCGTTATGACTAAAAAAATGTCTCCCCGCCAGCAATTTGATCCTAAGAGCAATAGTCATGATCCACCATTCCAGGAACCCACACCTGCCTCACGTGGTCGCGGACCAGCAAAGAAGTTCCGATGCACTGGTCATGGTGATTGCCGCATGGAGTTTACACGCAGTGAACATCTCGCTCGACATCAAAGGTAGAACTGTACGTTACAGGATGACAGATCTGTACTAACTTTTTATCTGAATAGAAAGCATACGGGTGAGGTAGAATGAGAGAAACAACAACTTTTTTTTTCTTTCTTTCCGAGCAGGAACAAATACGATGAATTTTTTTTTATCTTTAGAAACCGTTCAAATGTGTTGTGGAAGGATGTAATCGGATGTTTAGTCGTTTCGACAATATGATGCAACACACACATACACATAGCAAAGGGAAGGGTTATTCCCGACGTAGTGGTAAAGGCAAGTCTTTAGGAAAAAGGAATTCAAATGGAACTCGATCACGTAAACGCCGCAACCATGACGACGACGATGATCTGGATGAAAGCGATGAAAGCGAGTACACAATCGCAGAGGACGAAGAGGACGACGATGACGACGGTGATGAAGTCGAGGAGGAGGAAGACGAAGAAAATCAGCAGAGTGATGCTAGTTATCGTCCATCCGTACGAGTCAGTAAAAGACAAAAGACAGGAGGGAGAACATGGAATCCATCCAGTTCAAACACTATGCCATCGGCGGAAATTTCTATCCATGACTACGGCAGCCCTAGTGACAGCAACGAAAGTAGCATCGGGTCCAGCACTTCTCCAAAAACTAGCCATCTTATTCTACCCCGGCTAGCAAGTTTCTTGGTAACCCACCCAGAAATGCCGCCTGAACGTTTTTTGACACAGCCACCTCCTGCACCCGAGGAAGAGCTTCCAGTGGGTCGTCGTTTGTCCATTCGGGAGCTATGCAATCCAACGGATTGGCTCTCTGATCAACAAGTCAATGAGGCCCAGCAACAAAGTAATCGTTTAACCAATGACGAGATTGAAGCACTTCAAGGATTTGGGCGCTTAATGACATTTCAATCTTCATGATTTTCTTCCTTCATTCTTTCATAACTCATTGTAAAACTCTCTTGTCGCACACACACATAGATACAATTGATTTGTAATTCAACGCATCGTTCTTTTTTTTCCGTTGATAGCACGAACCCCATACTACAAACATATAGAAGAACTAACAGAGAGGTCGTTGTCGTCTCTCTGCAGAAATAGAGCTTGTTCGTGTCACGCATGCTTTCTCATTGTTCCCCTGTACCATGATTTTCTTCCAATTGATCTGCTCAGGGAAGAGGTTTAAAGTGATCGAGACACATTAGGGGATTAGTGGACATCCTTTTTTTCTCGATCAAATTTTTGTATCGATAACCTTATTTGAGAAGGAGAACAGCGTGTTGATGTTACTAAAGCTATGAGATCCTCCGGCAAACTCCCTTTCTGCATGAAGCATGTGGTAACACTGTTATCTTTAATCGATATGAGAAAGAAAAAGTGCATTTGATGCGACAGATTGGAAAGAAAAAAAAATGATGCAGGTTGATTTTTCTAAGGAAAGATGCGGTTGGGTTTACCTTGTTTGGTAAATGAGGCGCGTGTGAATGTTTTGCGGATCGGCATAGGCAAAGCCATTTCCCATGGAAAGAGAAAGATGGGGGGGATTCAAGAGAAAAGGCTATCTTTGTTCGGTCCGATTATTTTCCATATTTAGTGTTTTTCCCGTTACAAACTACTGCAGATTATTTACATTGCATCGCGTAATGGTTCAATGGGGCGAAATGAACGAATAGATATATACATTCAAGGTGGCATCATGGGTTATCAAAACAATACAAATCCAGAAAAACGGAATGGTACTCCGAACCAAAAAAATGGGATGACCTCGGGTTTTGGGTCTCCAGATCATTCATCTGTTCTTGACACTTGTACGTGCTTGTCACTAGGAAAAAGAGAGAACCAAAAAGGAACGAGGAGGTCATTCGTTCCTTTTCTACCTGTTGATGACCAGGTACACGATGAAGTTATGAAATGAGCGACGTTTCACAAGACTGAATCATGCTTGATACCATGATGTATGCCAAAAACAAAATAATAATAATTTGTGCCATGATTACGATTATCATGCAGCAATTGGAACAAGTAAGAAATAATCGATATACGTGTACACATTGGCGGGTAAAGCCGAGGAAAGAAAGGAAAAAAAGAAGGGATCGACAGCAAGCTTTGTTTTTTTTATTTTTAATCGGAAGTCATTTCCCGCCAAAGGATTGCAGCTTTGTACAACGTTTGGCAACAAAAAAAAAGTGGAAGTTTTAAATAGTGACAACGAGCTGATTGATTGAACGGGGTGGGGATAGAAGGAGATAAGATTGTAAGGAAGGAGAAGAAGAAGAGGTGTGTTTAAACCGGTTTTTATTGAAGGATAAGAATGGGGCAACAGACAGTTCTCTCTCTCTTTTTTTTTAATCGAGAAAAGCGAGGGAAACACGTTAGACCAAGTTTCTCCTTTGATGAATAAGAAGTATCGGAGGACAGGCAAAGCCCCCGCTTTTCGGTGGAGGATGGACATTACCAGCAATGGAAATACAAGCTGTCTGTGTTAACAATCCGAGGTATTGAAGAAAGGGGGGCCAGTTGTGGTCATCTAAATAGGAGGATGCTCCGGGTCTGTGCAGATAGCTGGTACACAAAAACGACGACATTGCAGGTTGCATGGCGTTTCTTGACCCTATTTAAATCTTACCTTTTTTTTTTCTTTTACATCCCCTTTTTCCTTTCCCTTTCCCACTTTTACCTAACTTTTCCTGAAATGACCACCAACAGTAGTAGTAGTAGTAGTAGTAGTAGTAGTAGTAGTAGACGATCTCGTCACGCAGCGGGTAACTTCGATTTTTTTTTTTTTGCAAGAAAGATAGAATCGAAGTTCTTATTACCTTTTTGAATAGTGCCGTTTCAGATTCATCCATCGATGAGCCCGCCTAACGCACAGTCCTGTCGTTATGATTCTTCTTTGGGTCTATTGACGAAGAAATTTATTGCGTTACTACGTTCCAGTAGCCATGGTGATCTTGATTTAAACGTTGCGGCAGACCAACTGAAAGTACAAAAACGACGTATTTACGACATTACAAATGTACTCGAAGGTATTCGACTTATTGAAAAGAATTCCAAGAATCATGTGCGGTGGATGTATGTATCCTAAAAAAAAAAAAAAAGGCGGTAAAATTTTAATCTCATTGCATGAATTTTTTTTTCAAAAGTGGAAATCCGTCACCTACTTCGGCACTGGAGCAACGGTTGGCCAAGTTAAAAAGTCGCAATCGCAGTTTAGAAAACGAATTGGATCAACTAGACAGCGCAAGACGACAAGTCGATCTTGAAATTGAACAGATTCTTTTACGTCATAAGGATCACTGTTATCTGACAAAAGATGATATAAGTCAATTCGAAGTCATTCCACATCAACAAATGTTAATTGTAAATGCACCTTATAACACCGATATCAATATTCATCAAGAAAATGACGCATCTTATCCAACTGTAAGTCCTGCAATAACAATAAGGCTGACTGGCTGACTGATTGACTGACTGACTTGGCTGGCTGACTTTAGACCACTAAATGCTTTATCCGCGTGCCTGAACATGCAAATCAGTCATTACGGATCATTCCTTTACAACTTGAACAAAAAAACAACAGATATAGTATATCTTGATCATTTATTTTATTTCGTTTTTTTTTATTTCAGCTCCTGGTGAGCTGTAAATAATAAAATTCTTGTTCATAGCTTTTTTCTCAAGGAGATGGCGCCAACCATGAAAATATTCACGCATCCCTTTTTGTGCTTTAACTTCAACTTCCCCCCCCCCCCTGTTGATCGATTGAGATAAATATAGACGTATTATTGTTTTTGTATTTTGCGCGCGTCAGGAGAAGGGGAAGGAGAGAAAGAGAGAAAGAAGAAAGGTCCCATACTAAAGGAACCCCATGCATCATCATTACCTTTTAAGGAATGAAAAGGGAGAGGCGTACGATCATTTTCGAACACTGTGGGTTCCCTCTCTCTCTCTCTATCTCTCTCGTGTTACTAACGCACGCGCCAGATTGGAACTAATATATTCTATCATTTTAACCTTGGCATAACTGTTATGAATAGGCTTCTGCTTAGCCACATGATGGGGGAAATTTGTACTATATATGGCCCAATTCAATTAAGCGAACGGAATGACAGCGTTGGATTGATCAGCAAATCATTCAATTGTTGTTGCTAAATACAACCACGTTAAACTTGTTCTTTCCCCGGTCATTCTTAAGGAAAGGAAAGTGCTACCATTTGAATCATATGAGACAACTTGATCTTGAGAAAAAAAGAACAGAACAAACAAGCAAAAGGCACATTATTTAGCCGATAGCCTGGAGTACATGTCTCTCTCTCTCTCCCTTTTGGATCACCAAAAAAAAAAAGGAAACCCAGAAATTCGAGAAAAATCCTCAATCCCTGAAGTCAACGCAGGGATTGAATGTTGTGTTTTTTCCCTTCCTTTCTTTCTTTTGTTCTTTTTGGCATCCAAATACCTGTAATTCACTGTCATCATTGACAGAACGTTTTGTTTATGTTTTGGCGGTAATTAACAACTTTAAAAAACTTAGGAAAAAATGCGCCATTGGCACGCATCTGTTTGCGGGTCTGGTCCTCAGTGGCACCGCCTTTTTGAATAAACATTTGTAATGCGCATGATTATGTAGAAATACGCCATGCATTTCTTCTACTTGTTCTTCTTCTTCTTCTTCTTCTTCTTCGTGTTGTTACACAAAGTTCACAGCAATGCCATGACCCTGCACTGTACGAATGATGTGACTTGATTTCTCTTACGCCAAAAAAGAAAAAAGAAAGAGATCGCGTCTGCGGGGTCATTGAACATGACAAGCACCGAACGATTTGGGACGTTACCAAGTTTACCAACCATCGAATTACCTGCATGTCTCGAGTTTCTGAAATTAAAGAACTTCCCACTCAAGGTGTATCCACCCGTCTACGAAGCCGATCATCCCATTGCAGACACGTTGTATATCTATGGTCCCGGTTACAGAAATACCTGGGGTAGCTTCGACGTTGACTGTTTACAAATTCAAGTAAAGTAGAAACCAGCAGGAAGACGCCATGCTCAACGCGCTTTTTCTTCTTCTTCTTCTTAGATGTATATGAAATTCTGTGGCATCGATGTACAAGTGATTAACAGCAATGAGCCTGACGCTTCTCCTTCAGGTTAGGAGAAGAGAAAGAGTTCGTTATCTTTTGCTCACGATACAACTACTTACTAGGAAAACTGCCTTTCATGATGACTACCGTCGGTGCAACCTATCATGGAGAACAAATCCATGCATGGATCAAAGACATGGCAAGTAGTGGTAGTCTATGGTAGGACAATGCTCATATTTCAACAGAACAAAGAGAAGCTATTGGAAAAAGATCAAACAAATGCTTTTGTAACCCTAGCACGAACAAAATTACATGCAGCCATGGTAAAAAGAAAAAAAAAGGAAAAAAGAGAAAGTCTTATTCACCTCATCAATACCTAGCTATTCTCTATGTGGCTCGAACCATTGAATTATCCAAACACATCCGAAGCATATTATGGTCATGTGCCAGCGCCAGTGAACTCCTATTTGGCTTACAAGAAACAAAATGAAATTGTACAATCTCTTTTGGCTGATCGAGATATCTTGGTCCGAGAAGAAGTATGACAGTCCTTTCTCCCAAACCCTTTTCTCACAGTTATACTAGATTTACCAAGCAGCTGGACAAGCATTAGAAGCACTTTCAGTAAAATTAGGTGATGATACTTATTTCTTTAATGCAAGGTAAGGGTAACTCAGTTCCCATCTACACAAGATTCATATTAACTTTGAAAAATGTTATAGTGAGCCTACTTGGATGGATGCTGTTTTATTTTCCTATCTGCATGTGATTCTGGGTGCCCCACAAGTAACGGATGGATCCATCACAGAAGTAGAAAAACGACAGGCACATACGCTACGTGATCTCGTACGCAAACATGAAAATCTAGTGCGCTATGCCAAACACATCTTTGAAAACTATCTTAAATAAAAAATAGTACACATCTATCTATGCGCACGCGATCTCTCTCTCTGTCTCACACACACACAATCGTGCATCCCCTTGTTTCTCCCGCTCCCTTCCCCATTGCAAGAAGAGGATCTGTATCCCTGAAATGCTAACCTAACAGGATAAATTACTTTCCATCCTGAGGAGCTGCACCTCATCAGTACGACAGTTTTTTGTTGATAACGAAATTCAATTTGGATCGTATTACCATTTCCCTCCAAAAGAGAAAGCAGGGATACAGCTCCTTTTTTTTTCTATGTGCGTCATATAGATTTTTCTGTAAGCTTCTGCCGATCATGCACTGATTTTCTGGAGCTTGGCCTTCTTTGTATTTTTCTCCGCCGTAGCATCGTCCTTCTTTTTACGTTTTTGTCCTTCTCCACCAGGGAGAGGATCCACACGCACCGCAGCGTTAAACGTGCTCTTACGAGTTTCTAATTTTAACAGTAAGTTTCTTTTCTCCCTTTTTTTTTTCCATTGCACTAACATACCAGCCTTTTTTAACAAACGATAGTTATTAAATGTCACTGCTGCCTCCACTTGATCTTGTGTCATTCCAAACAAAAGTCCCCTATTTTTTTTGGTTTTCCCTCCTTGGGTGAGTCTGGAGGAACAAGGAAAGCCGACCAACCTACATCATCCGTAAATCGGATGGACGTCTGATTTCAAGCGCCTGAAGTGCTCCACTGGAAAAGATCAAGTTTTCTCCTCGTGTGACGTCCACCAATCGCTTTACATTGCTGAAGAACACAGCCCTTCGTCGAGGATCTATTTTTTTTTGGTTGTTGCCTTATGTAGGTTTCAGGTTATCCTCCACAAAGAGAGTAGTTACCTCGCAGGGAGTGGGTGTAACAAATCTCGAAAAATATACCACGACCGACCGCCATCTTTGCCGCAGTATAACCTGGTGAAATTCCCTTTTGCGTTAAATCCATTGAAATCACATCAATTTCATAAGACTGGCAGGCGTGTTTGCAGACATCTGTCGTGGTTGGTTGGACAGCTAAGATATCAATGTTCTGGTTGGCAGGGTTGATCGCTACCAATTGATAGTTCTTTTTTGGATCGTCCACAACAACGGTGACGCGAGTCAGTTGCTCCACTTCGGTGAATCGTGAGGATGCAATAGGATCAAGCGTCTTTTTCACTGTGGTTTATTATTTCATGCATCGTAATCGCACGTTTTTACCTTGGCGTCTTTAATGCTGTTGAGCGTCTGATTCAAAGCAATGGTTGCCCTTGGCGCGACTGCCAACTGAAATCAACACTGTAGTAAAATTGTGGCTTCTTACTTTGGTTGATACGTGTCAAAATACGTTCGATACGATCGCGATCGGCTGGTTCCAGTTGTTTTGGATACGGCAAATTGAAATCAAAGAACATGTCACTTGGCAAAAAATGAAGAAGCCTCACTCCGAGATGAGCGGTCTTCTTGGACAGCTTGAATCACGTGTTTTGTGCAGACAGACACACCGAGAGCGTCTGGTCCTTCAATTGCCAAATATTGGATTTTGAACAAGCATTTGCGTCAGTTAGATATCCTCAGATGTTCATGTGTAATAATTTCGCGTTGGGAAGCGACGACCTTTTGCGCAGGGGAGTAGTTTATTTTGCGTCAATCCAAGGAATAGTTCGCACCTTGATTACCCCATTTTTGCATAAAAAGTGCTTCAGTGATGGTTTTTCGATATCCCGTCAGAAAGCAGTAAAAATGTCTCACGATAAGGAAATGTCTCATTGAAACAAAAAATCGTTTTTTGCATTGAGGGTACTTCAGTGATGGATACCCAGTACTCCATCGCACAGCAGTAAAAATGTTTCAAGATAAGCACAGGTTCCACCCGAACTAATCCATACTTAAAGGAACGCACGAATTTCCTTTTTTTTTTCTTTGGCTCTGTTCTCTTTAACATCCCTGGTAACGATGTCAATTTATGTACATACAAGATTATTCATGTTTTCTGTCTACCGTTTAGGCTGCATGACCTCTGTCCTGAACTGTCTTGGCTGTGTTGGTGCTTTTCGCCCTTCACTCAAGTAAGTAAATGCTGTCACACACTCAGGATCGCTCATCTTTCGGAATAGATCGCCAGACGTTGTATCGCTTCAAGTCCTCTGCACGCCGTTCCAAACGTGGCTGCTCCATTGAAAGCCATTGTCCAACAACAACCGCCCCCACCGAGCCAGGTGCGGTGGCTGGATGCCATTATAGTATGGCAATACACTTCGGGGGTAAGTAAGATGACATCCATTTACTAACCAGGAATTACTTTTTTATGCTGCTTGAATAAATTTTGTGTCCATAGGAGGGTCCAAGTTCACGTAGGTTATTTAATACTCTGACGAAAAGTTGATGAAGTAATAACGCAAGTCTAATCTTTTCCTTAGCGCAAATTGGACCCTTGATGGACGC
Organism: Saksenaea vasiformis B4078; assembly: GCA_000697055.1. Lineage (NCBI taxonomy): Eukaryota > Fungi > Mucoromycota > Mucoromycetes > Mucorales > Saksenaeaceae > Saksenaea > Saksenaea vasiformis. The sequence goes on along the minus strand of JNDT01002341.1, from coordinate 31,690 downwards.
AAAATTTATTTAAAGTAGTGTAAAAAGTAATTCAATAAACAGTATACTAGAGTGCTATTCTAGTCTTAGCCGGGATTCCGCTGGATGGTCTGAACGAATGTGCCACTTCTATCCGATAAACATTATGCTTACCGTCAAGACACAATCAAACTGATCACTTCAACGTCCGAAATAAGGTTTTTACAGATTCAACAAGAACTTTCCGTCTTAGTTTAGTACGCTCTTGCCATAGGCATGAAAGAAAGTTAGTTTCAGGACTCTTTCCTTGATGTCAACAAAATGTCATCTCATTTAATTATGGAGAGGTCGCTGATTGGCGTCCATACCTTTGCGCCATTATGGTGTAACCATCAGTTGGAGTTCTCACAGTTGGCTGCCAAATATGTACATTCATTTGCATGAAAAGGTACCACCGATCATCTACCGTAGAGGAAGATCGTCTCCAGATCTCGATGGTTGTATTGTTTTTTTGTTTGACTTCCCATTTTTTGTGCATTTCCGGGGCAAAGCCCTATTAGGGCTATTGTCAAACCTTTGGACTAATCGTAAAGATTTCAGTGTACGTTTGGACGGACAGATACGTATTTAATTTTAGTCATTTTCGTGAAATATATCAAGATAGAATGAATTGAAGAAACACAACATAGATTTTCGACCGGCTATAGCTTTCAACATAAGTGTATTGTGTTGTTTCGTGGGCCTTTGACATTAATTAAGTGACCATATAATAAGCTCAATGACTATCCTAGAATCTGCACTTGACAGATTCCGTGGATACATCTGGCTCTCATCTTTCTATTCTCTCTCTCTATAAGTCTGTTTCCATCCCGGTCCATCTATCCTGAAACTCTCGAATACTAAAGTTAAACTTTGTACAGCTGGTGGACATAACAAACGGGAAGACCTTGGAAGTATTCTTTGCACGGTTCCACCAATCGTGAGAAAGTGTTTGAGATTCTTTTCCACACAAGTAGATACGCCATCCCGAGATGGCTGCTTTATCTTAGTTTGCATTGTCTGTGTCCAGCATTGCTTTACTATAAACAATCAATGTTATGAATTCGTACGCCACGGTACTCTGTTCACAAAGTACCGAAGTAGTCATCAGATGTGACTACGGTTGACAGCCCTATACTCCAGAAACTATTTAAACAATTGGCAATAGATGCCTTGTCGTCTTCATCCTCGGATACATTTCAAGAGAAACAAGTAACTTTCAAGATGGTCAAAGCTCTTTTCCTTGCTGTTATCGCTGCTGCCGCTTCGTTGTCTACAGCTGCTCCGGTCCCAGTAGCAGTCATCACCTGTGACGGAGATACCTACGAGTGTATTGCTAAGCTCGCCTTCGGCGACGGAAGATGGATCGCTAAATGGAAGGCCAACGTACTTCATTCAAACGGTGTTGAACCAACGGAATCGATGGAATTATTTTATTGATGTGCTTCTTTACTGTATTGATAACTATCAATAAATGTATCAGCTTTGCGTTCAGCAACTGTGTATGCTAGGTGTTATTCATTTTATGTCGTAGCTTTTGATGTGCTGTTCGACTGGACATTGAACTAGAATGGTTATTGATAGACGCTGGTTCCATCATTTCTTTCATTGCATGATTAAAATTTCTCTTGTAGTCATTTATTTTTTTTCTGTCTCATCGACGCTTAGCGTTGCGAGGCTATATTTTCTCCTCCCACTGTCGTGTATTCCTGCTAACTACCAACGTTCTTGATGAGATGGAGGCATAATATTGGCCAGAAATTATGCTATGTAAATGGGCTTGGACACTGCTCTCTATGGTACGGCTGTCATGGGTATTAATCGTCGCTTGAAAAAGTGATGTTTCTGCATTAGTATATGCGCATACATGATATAAAAGCAAATATAGTTTTAAGTACGTCTTAAACTACTACCGCGCACGCAACGTTTACCACAACTGTATCCATCTATATCTACTATCCGACATTCACAAAGAACAATTTAAATTTTTCACTTTCTTAGAAAACTGATTGCAGATCTGACACTGTAACTTCCCTTGAACCAAATGCTGTGCCATCTAGACAGACGTTCAAAGACAATAAGCTCAGTCCGAATCAAGGTCGCTTTGTCCTTTTTCTTAAGATGAAGGACGATATAGGTTAGATTGATCCAGAGCGAGCTATTACAGTAACATCGTTGGAAATCCTTGCTGAGCGAAACTTTATCATACCAAGCAGGAGCACTACTGTCATGCTTCTGATCTCTGACAGCATCTTCAGCAATATCCTCACTGCCATACAATGGATCACTGTCTAAGGTATCGTTTTCCATGGAGGGATAATTTGGCTATCATCCGTTCTGTTAAAGATCCTCCATCGATGGCTCTGAGGCTGGCATTTATTTCGTTTGATGATGATGACTTTGCTCCGTATTTAGAAGGTGTCAAATTTCCCTTTTGCATGAGGGTCCCCAAAATCGAGGATCAAGTGGCTTTGAATTGTGAACTGCCTCGGGGGGCCTGCAAGCTTACTGCTTTTGTATTTTGCCTGCGCTTTCACCCTCGCGAATGAACGGACAACGTGCACTGTGTCTTGTCAGGCCTGTACGGCCACGGTTCTTGCTCTGTCAAAACCCATGTCGGTCATTCCAGACCGGACGTCCTGTGTACGAAGAGAAAGATCTCCTTGGTCTTGGTCTCGGCGGTCTTGGAAAACCATCGGGTCTTCGATCGAACCCAAAGTCTTCACCGTTGAATCCAAACAAATGGCAGCTGCCACCCAGCGAAACACCAGCGAGTGACAAATGGGCACGCCCCCCACGGCCATCGTCATCAAAGAAAGAGCCGGCAAGAAAAGACACGCCAAAAGGTCAGAAACGAGTCGTTCCGAAACGAGTCGTTCCGAAACGTGACTGGAGCCGACCAGCCGATCTCCATGTTGAAAAGCATGAGGGGCAACCGCAGAAGCTTCACGATCGTCAAGTGCATAAGTTTGGCAAGCCAGAACGATCGAATGTAGTGGAAACAGCAGCACAGAAAAGAGAGCGAAAGAAAAAACTAGAAGAAATGGTACGACTTCAGAAAGAAGAGGAACGCGTTCAAATGATGGCACGGAAACGACAAGCAAAACTCAAGGCAAAGGAGGCAGCGGAAAAGGAGAAAGAAGTACGGGATGTTTATATTCCCGAGATTATCAATGTCGCCAACTTATCAAGAGTCTTGGGCATACGACTAGGTTTGAAAGAACACCAGTAATCTATCGTTTGTATGTTAAACACTCTATTTATTTCAGAGCAATTGGTGTCTACCATGAAGGATTTGGAAATGGAAAACACATCGCATGACCATAGTATGTACGGATGAAGGAAGGAGAAAGAGAATTGGCCGTTTATTATTCCATGATTTTTGTTAGTGCTTTCGGCGGATGAATCAAGTCTTATCGCTATGCAGTTGAACATGAATCCTATTGTAGATGCAAGACAATCCCTGGACATCTTTCCAAGGTAAAAAAAAAAGAAAAAAAAAGAAAAAAAAACCCAACGCCCATTTATGTATAAGGAAGCTAACGAACAATTTCTTTTTTTACGCGATAGACCTCCACCTGTCGATCCTAGTCAGCTGCCAACACGACCTCCTGTTGTGACTATCATGGGTCATGTCGATCACGGCAAGACGACGTTACTGGATACTCTGCGCAAGACGTCCGTTGCAGCTGGTGAAGCCGGTGGTATTACACAGCATATTGGTGCATTTTCTGGTAAAGTGTAGCTCATGTTCACCGTTGATGTAAAATAACATCCATTCTTGAAAGTGACTCTGCCATCAAAGAAGAGCATTACTTTCCTTGATACACCCGGTCACGCTGCCTTTTCCGCGATGCGAGCACGTGGTGCTCAGGTAACGGATATCGTTGTTCTTGTGGTTGCTGCCGACGATGGTGTGATGCCGCAGACGATTGAAGCAATTGAGCATGCACAGAGAGCCAATGTACCAATGGTGGTGGCGATCAATAAGTGCGATAAACCTGGCGTGGACTCCTCGTTGGTAAAGCAGGAATTGGCACGGTACAATGTCCATCTCGAAGAAATTGGTGGAGAGGTACCTTGCGTCGAGGTGTCTGGCCTGACGGGTCTTGGATTGGATCAGTTGGAGGAAACCATTGCCACCCTTTCCGAAATCATGGAATTGAAGGCGGAGAAGGAGGATGGTGCAGAAGGTGTTGTGATCGAGTCCCAAATTGAAAAGGGTCGAGGTAACGTGGCGACGGTCTTGGTTCAACGTGGCACTCTGCGTCCCGGATCTTTGGTGGTTGCAGGACAAACATGGTGTAAAGTGCGATCCATGACAGATCATACCGGTCGGGCGGTGAAGGAAGCCCCTCCGGGTATGCCAGTCAAAGTCATCGGATGGAAAGAAGTACCAAATGCCGGTGATGAAATGCTGCAGGCGCCCGATGAGGTAGAAGAAGAAAACAGATAAATGAAAAAGAGGATGCATTAATCAAAGCGAGGCCTTTTTTTTTTTTGGTTAGAACACAGCGAAAACGGTGATTGATAACCGTGTTGCACGACATCAAAGAGATCAACAACTGCGTGATCTGGAAGTGATTAATGAAAAACGTAGACAGCAGCGTGAACAGTTGGAGCAGGAGCGATTAATTGAAAAACAGTATCAAAAAGAAATGCTGTTATTCCAACGAGGCATGCGTGACACTGCGCCTGAATCACTGGGTAAACGTCTAAGTGCTATTCAGTCCGCGTCGCGAGATACAGAAGAGGGAGAAAAGCAGGATTCGGGACTGGAATACCGTGCGGTGGTCAAGGGTAAGTAATAAAAAAAAAGTCAGAAGGTCGATGATGAACACCTCTCTTCTCTCTCTCCCCCCGCGTGATCTAGGCGATGTCAGCGGTACAGTTGAGGCTGTGGTGGACTGTCTCGGCGGATTGCAGAACAAGCAAATCCGGGTCAAGGTGGTACACAGTGGCGTGGGTAACATCACGGAGGGTGATTTACAATTAGCCGCTGCATGTGAGGGTCATATTATTGGCTTTAATGTCAAGGCAGATAAAAAGATCAAGGCGGAGGCACATCGACAGGGTGTCCAGGTGCGATCTTATTCCATTATTTATCAGTTATTGGAGGATGTCAAGGAACAATTGAGTGATATTCTTCCACCGATCGTTACGACGCAGGTCGTCGGCGAAGCCAGTGTGCTACAACTCTTTGACATTTCTGTCAAGGGTCGTGAAACCAAAGCTATCGCGGGTTGCCGTGTGACAAACGGAACGATCTCCCGGAACGGTCGTGTTCGAGTTGTTCGGGACAAAGAAACAATTTGGGAAGGTAAAAAAGAAAAACGGATCGGCCACTTTCCTACATAAATGGAAAATACTCAATTGTTTTTTGTTAGGCGAACTGGATACATTACGACAAGTCAAGAAAGATATTATGGAGGCCAAAAAGGGATTAGAGTGTGGCATGGCCTTTGCTGGTTATAGTGGATTCCAGCCAGGTGATGTGATTCAGAGTATTCAACTCATAGAAACGAAACAAAAGCTGTAAAAATCCATCCCTCTCCATAAACGTGGTGTCAGATGTTGACACCTGATGCATCTGATTGGCTGGATCCACAGCTGTTGATCAAAAAATTAAGTCCAAGGATTACATAAACCAACCATCGATCACCTTTTTTTTTTTTTGCTTCTTCAGCTTTTCTTCTTTATACAATGAATTTTCGTACTTCTATTAATTCATCCGTACTATCTTCATCATCTGAAAGCGATCATGGATTATGGTCACAATTGACAAAATTCCTGCGTCTACCCAACAGACAAACAGGTTCCTCATCCTCATCATCATCAACACCTGGACAACGTAGGCGACGACATGGAAGACGACGCCAACCTGTCAGTGTTGCTTCCACAACCTCAACAACATCTACCTGTCAAACGATTGTACCGCCTTATAGTCCAACCTATTGTAAACCAAACGAGTTCCCTTATTCCAATTTTTATGTCAAGTTACCTGACGGTAAATGGATGATCCGTTACCGCGATGGTAATCGAAATATTTTACGAACAGACATATGTGATGAATACCTTATATGATTATATATATATTCCCTCATGGATTAGACGCTCTGTGCATGTAATAACAATAAATCTGGCATATCCCCCCTTTTTCTTATTTTGGTGTTTGTCAATGATTTGTCATACAAAAGACTTGCGTGTCCATGCAAAGGACTTTGTTTTACCTTGATTTATCCGGTCTCGGATCTGCGGCCCCATTTCCTTTTTTTTTTTAAGGCAACAAATAGCCGAGTCCCAAATGAACGGAAGTGGCGGACCGCGGTTAAGGTGGCTGGCTTACGTTATCTGGAACAAACGGGGCCATGCGGTTTGAGAATGGAGACAAGGGGATGAAACAAGCCCATGCCAAATTTCTTATTCATCTCTTCTATCCCCATCCCTTTGTTTGGGCAAAGTGAACGGGAATTGATGATCCCTTTATCACAGTTGACATCACGTATCGTTCTGTTCCGTGGTTATTCTAATTTCGACTTGATAACAAGTTTAACCCTCGATCATTTTGGATCCTGATCTTTGGGCAAAGCCAATAGAGAGATATAGTTATCCCTCTTGTAACTCTTTACCTTGGTATCCAACTTCATTGTAAGTTCATGGCAAAAATTCCTGCAGCATGTGCATAAAAAAGAATGAACATCCATTCTATGCAGCCTAGCATTGTCACTGATTCGTTTTCCCCGCATCGGATAAATGAAAAGTGCCGTTGATCCAAGCCATAGGTAGCTGAGTTGAAGTAGGTCCAAACTGTTAATGGCGATGGCTGTGCGATCCACACACTCTGCGGAGCTTATTGTGAATCCTACATGACTGATAACCCTTAATTAGTTTACTTGTGACGATTACCAGAATTACGGCATTCGCGGCCAGTTCTGACGCTCCCCATAGGTTGTGTGTACCTTTGCCACCCGGGCATCTCGCGCCTTTCCGTTCCTTAAATTATTTGTACTACATAAAGGGCAGATGTCACCAACACTTCACACCATCCTCAGATATGCGCATACCCTTGGATAGATAGTTCAGTCAGCAAACTTCACTATCTCTCTCTCTCCATGTACACTACGTTATCACGTCACTTCATCATAGCCATGTATTCCTTGAATCAACTCTGACCAGGACACAACGCAAAACTCAAATCATCTCGTGACCATGCGATCTCTTGCAATGGGAATTACTGTTGACCAAGTTCAGCCAGGGGGGTGCAAGTCATTGGCAAAAAATCGTATGAATAAACATGACAGGTCTCCATCAGCGGCGGGATAAAACGATGTAATGAGAGAAAAGGTCGAGCTCATTACCCAATGAAGCATACCAAGTACAGTACAGTTCAGTTGAATGAAAAATGATCGTTGAGCAAACCTTATCTTTCCTGACTCCACAATGAATCATCCGAAAAGCAGGTGCTTCGACATCCACGAATGAAAAATCATGTGGAAGGATACTGAGTTACCTATTGGTGACCTGTTTACCAACTGCAATGGGCGCCAGGTTGCCTGCTTACAGTCAACAACCGTTACTTCGTTGGTCATTCTGTGATGATACAGAACTTTGCGACATTGATAACGACGTTGTGTTCATGAGCGCTGATCTCACATATTCGGAAAGATTAAGGTTACATCGCACAAAAAGGAAAAACTTAAAAATTGTCCGGTTGACTACTGTAGACACCATGCTTATTTATCGAATTAAATCTTTTACATTACTCTCTCAATAAATTTACTTCAAGGCGAACAGTTCATCTGGAAATAGACGCAAAATCATGGTAAAAAAAGTTCCAATCAAAAAAAGAGAGCTTTAATACGTAATTAAAAAGAAAAAAGTCATTAATTTTTTTTGTTATATATGCGTGTGCGTTGTATGGAAGGGGAGGTTGAGGTAACATTAAGCGCTGCATGCATGCATTGCATCTTTTTTTTTTCTTTTTTTGGTGTGTTTTTGTTTTTTTTCCTGCGTACATGTCAAGACCGATGGGGGATGGTAGGTTGGAAAAGGTAAAAGGGGGCAAAGAGCGTGTCTGTGTGTGTGTGTGTGTGTGTGTGTGTGTCTGTGTGTGCGTATGCGTATATATATGTGTGTGTGAATGATTGAATGTGTGGAGAGATTCAATAAGGGATTTTGGGAGGTAATGCATGAATGAAAAAGACATGAGGATGAAGAAGTTTTAGAGTTTTCGGCCCGTAATAAACCACATTTGAGCAAACCAGTTAAATTCCACACAATCTTGAAGATACTGATCAACCACTGCATTGTACTGGTCTGGTTGTTCAGGACACAGCTTGGGAGCCAAGAGAGGTTTCATTGATTTCATGGCATTAGACCAAGCCCATAAGAACTCTTGTGCAATTGCATCTTGATCACGTCCTAAAGAGAGAAAAAAAAATCCCCCCAACTTCTTGCTTAATCCTATTTCCTTTCTGTCTCTTGTTTTAAACTTTCTTACCATATTGGACTTTCTTCTTTGTATATTCAATGACTTCAAAGCCATGTTCTGTTAACATAGGTTCCATTTTAAAAGCAATCCATGGATCTTGTTGACGATCTTGCATAACGGAATGTACTAAGAAAATAATGATATGCATTAGATGATAAACAAAGAAAAAAAAGAAGTGAAGTAAAACTTACAGGCAGTGACGAAGGTTTCGATCATCGGACTTTGGGAAGTTTCAGTGAAATCGGATTCACCCCATTGGATGATTCCACCCGGTTTCAGTACGCGATGAATTTCTTTCAGGACATGTGTCCATTCAGGTACACGTATGCCTGTCAACATCAAACGCATATGGACCAAATCAAAAGATTCATCTTCAAATGGTAAACCATCCAAGATATTCACCAATTCAAATTTTACATTATCAGGTCGAATAGTAGTTGGGAAGATATCGGACATATCGATACCAACAAACTCTTCATTCGGATAGTCCACAGCCATTTCCTATAATAATAATAATAATCAGGATTTAAAAGGGACGCGTTTTTCTTTAGTGGATGAGTTTACCATGACCCATGAACCAGAACCACAACCGACATCCAGAATCTTGGCATTAGATGGGAATGCTTGTTGAGCGGATGGTAATAAGTTACTTCCAAACAAAGCTTTAATAGCAAAGTGTTGCTACGATAATAAAAGCCAGAGTTAGTTAGAATAACTAGAGAAATAGAAAGAATGAATCTCACGTACAGAGTTCATTCTATCTTGTTCTTGTTCGTCTCGAGGTAAGAAATAGGAACTATTTTCGACATTATGATAAATACGCCCTTCGATAGTAATTCTTGGTGTTGAAGTTGTTGTTGAATGTTCACTAATAATATCCGTATGTCGAGAAGGTGGTGGTGATAAACGTTTTGACTGTTTAGCTCCCATCACTGTAAAAAGAAAGTAGGAAACTGAGAAAAAGGAAAAAAAAAATAAAAAAAATAAAGAAATAAAGAAATAAAATAAATATATAAAAAAAAAATAAATAAAAAAGAAAAAAAGAATGACAAGTTTCAATTTTTTTTTTTTTTTTCATTCACTCTCATTTTTTGGTAACACCAAAAGATATACATTCGTTCGTTCTTCTTTTCTCTTATTTCTTTTTATCATCATTAAACAGCTTACATTTCGTTATTTCTTACTTTCTTCTCTAATGAATGAACTTCCATTCTTTTTCTAATTAGTGATTTCCAACATAACCTTTTTTTGTAACACGTTCCAAAGGGTCCGCTTGACATACAGAAAAAGTTCCCGCGCACGCATACTTTTAGACAGACCCAGCCCATCTATCCTTGTGTCACCTTTTACACGGTAAATGATAAAAATATAGTTACATCTCTTTCCCTCTCTATCTCTCTCTCTCTCGTAGTCCGGCCCGGCATACCTATCTTACCCCAGCTTCCTTCGTTCCTTCCTTCATCTCTATATACTAATGGACGAAAAAACCTATAAGATGATCTCATGAAAATAGAGAGAATAGAAAGAAAGAAAAAGGCAAGGGCTGCAGGTTAACCCTTTTCTTTATTTTAGAATAACGCATGTATGGCGCAGTTCAAGTAGGACGACCCCGATAATACTGGCGACAACGCCCTTTGGAAAGTAGACCTATCATCATATGATACAAGGATCTACTATCCATAACCCATGTTCATCGTGATGACTTGATGAAACTATTTTACATCATGGATCAAGAATAGATGAAATCTTGTCTCTCAAAGAACTTGGAGAAAGAGACACACACACACACACACACACACACAAAAAAAAAAAAAAAAAAAAAAGGATAAGCTTGTGTCATCTGATTTTTTTATCTGGCGAAAAGATAGGGAGATCCTTGAACAAGAGACAGCGAATCGTGCAGCTGGGCCATCTTCAGGGACCAGTGCATGGCAACTACGTGTAACCTAGCTATTAATTAATAAACTGGGCTTCCCGTCCTCCTCCTCCCTCTCTGTAAACAGGATAACCTCAGGTTTCATCGATCGACAAAGATAAAAAAAAAGGAGAAAAAGAGATAGACTTTTAGCTGGAAAATGCATGTTATATTTATATTTCTCTTGTTTATATTACCATTGACGGTGCCAAGGTTTTGTGGAAGGTTAGCAACGCGTACAGGAACCTGTTTACTGGGTTACTATGGGGAAAATCGTTACTATATCATGCAAGCTTTTGTCTTGTGGTACAGTAACAAGAGTGGGTCGCCGGACCGGACGAAAGGACCGCGTCTTTTAGTCAATTTCACGTTACACAAATGCATGTTGGCTCGATCATCTTTTGGATTACCTCCGACTTTGTCAAATACAATTAAACAATAAGGCAATCCAAACAGAACGTCAAACAATTCCATCTTTATCTTTTTCTATTAATCTTCTGCACGAATTACAATCGCTTGGATTTACCCAGGAGTTCGAAAAGAATGAACGAGCGGTACTTCGGCTGGAAGACTGAAACATGGCAAATGTCTCTTCAAGTTGGTTTAAATTTGGAAATACACGTGTACTGTCGAAAAGTAAAAAAAAAAAAAAAAAAAAAAACGTGTGTGGCTACCTTCTCTACCCCCCCGCCCCTCATCCAAAACCCCATGATATATTTTACTCCTGGATCGTCTCAGCTAAAACAGAAGCTAAAAGTATTCTACATTCTAAAATACAGAAAGACAATAATAAAAAAATTTGGTGTTTTCATGAAACCAACCTCCCTTCAAAAAAAAAAAAAAGAAAGAGGCTCTAGCCGCCCTGCCACCGACGATCATGGCACAGATAAGGTAGGAAATCGGATTGGCTGTGATCGATGCGGTGTTAAACCTGCGAGATTTTTTACATACTACGTACTAGAGCGAAAAACGCGCATCTTCCCCGCTGAAATGACTTTATGCATCTGGCTAGACCTTGCGTCTATGCATTATAAACAGGCGTACTGTATCTACCCTTCCCACTTTTCTTTTGTAGATCATAGGAATAGCAGCATGATGGGAAATAGAAAAAGATAACGTGTCTTGTCTTTTCTTTACAACGGCGCAATGGTACACACTGCTCTCCTAAATTTCTGAGAATAATCATTTTGCTTTACAGAAATCAGCAAAGTAGAATCTTCTCTCTCTCTGCATTAGACATCGGGAAAAGGGCGGTTCTATTCCCGATTGTTCTATATTAATACAGCGTGTAGATTTTATTTCATCTATCTCATTTCTTTTGGGCGGAGGGCGGGGGGTTGGGGGGTAGGTTCTTTTTAAGAGAGGTCGCTGTTCGGGACATCTTCGGGGAACGGTGGTGGAGCATCGCTCTAATCATTTCAAAAAAAAAAGGTCAAAAAAGAAGTTGCTTTTGATTTTCTTTTTCTACATGTGTACCTGTTTCGGTCGAACGTATTCATCATAAACTGTGATTTCCTTGAAGGGGCGTTTTCCCAATAGAGTTTCCATGTCTTCTCGTGTAATCACTTCTTTTTCTAATAACAGTTTGGCGACCTTTTCCACATCCGACTTCTTCTCCGTCAACAGCTCCACGGTTCGTGTGTACGCATCCTGCACCAGGGATCGTGCTTCATTGTCGATCAGTGTTCCCGTTTCTTCTGAAAACGGCTTTTGGAACTGTTGTTCTGCTTGTGGATCCTGGAAGGACAATGGTCCGACTTTGTCATTCATACCGTAGGTCGATACCTGAGCATACGCCATCTTGGTAACCTTTTGCAAATCATCATGCGCGCCCGTTGTAATACTGTCAAAGAAGATCTGTTCAGCAACACGGCCTCCCAATGTCATGCACATGCGATCCGCCAACTGCTTCATCGAGTAGAGGTATTGGTCCTTTGGCAGGTACTGTGCATAACCTAATGCTGCAACGCCACGTGGAATGATCGATACCTTGAGCAAAGGATCAGCATACTGGAGATACCATCCAGCAACTGCATGGCCAGCTTCATGATAAGCAACCGTCTTCTTCTCCTCGGGAGACAGCACCCTTGATTTCTTCTCCAGACCAGCAATCACACGTTCAATGGCTTGCTCGAAATCTGATTCGGTGACTTCGTCCTTCAGATGGCGCGCAGCAATCAACGCCGCTTCGTTACACACATTGTGAATATCCGCACCAGCAAATCCAGGCGTCAAGGCGGCAAGTTTTCTTGCGAGCTGTTCCTTGTCTATGGTTGTCTTAATCGGCTTAAGATGAACGTTAAAGATCTGTGCACGGCCGCCGATGTCCGGTCGATCAATGGCAATATGGCGATCGAAACGGCCAGGTCGCATCAAGGCAGGATCCAAGACGTCGGGTCGGTTGGTACCCGCTAACACCACCACATGCTCGCTGGAATCAAAACCGTCCATTTCAACCAGCAATTGATTCAATGTACTCTCGCGTTCATCGTTGCCGCCCATTTGACCACCTTTGCCACGGGCTTTGCCAATCGCGTCAATTTCGTCCACAAAGATAATGCAGGGTGCATTCTTCTTCGCCGTTGCAAACAGGTCACGCACACGCGAGGGACCCACGCCCACAAACATCTCAACAAACTCAGATCCCGATACACTGAGGAAAGGAACGCCTGCTTCACCCGCTGTGGCCTTGGCAAGCAGCGTTTTACCTGTACCTGGTGGACCCGACAGAATAGCACCCTTAGGAATTGTGGCTCCCAGACGCTCGTAGGCAGCTGGATTCTTCAAAAACTTGACAAACTCCATAATCTCCTCTTTCGCTTCGTCTGCACCTGCAACATCCTTAAACTTGACTCTGACGTCTGTTTCTTGATTGAACATCTTGGCCTTGCTCTTGCCAATGCCAAAGATACCCTGGCCTCCAGCTCCGCCTGGACCACGCTTCGTCATGTACCACAAAACACCCACCAACAGTAATGTAGGAGCGAAATGGAGTAGCGTATTCAAAACGCTAATCTCATCATGATATGCTACTGGGATGCGTTCACTCGAGGGAATACCCAGTTCCCTCTGTGCTTCCTCCAGCTTTCGTTCAAAGCTCTCAATGGACCCAATGCTGAAATAGTATGTCATATGTGGAGACACCCCGAGGGACCCCGCTTCGGGCCGTAAGTGAACCCTGACACGCGTACGGTTGACCACTTCTAGCCGGTCAACCAGGCCTCTATCCAGTAGTTGTGCCCGGAACGCTTGCCAAGTCAATTCTCGTCCGTTTTCCGTTGGCGCCGTCAGTTTCCACAAGAGATATGTACCAACAGCGGTACCCAAGACTGTATTGACATTCACATTCACCTCCGGTGGTTTCTTGCCTCCCCCACTGCTGCCACCACCGGAGCTACCACTACTACTACTGCTTCCCTTGGGTGGTTTAGGAATCTGATCGGTTGTCTTCTTTGAATGCTGTTCTGCTGCTTCCTCTGCTGATCGTTGTGCTTGTTTACCGGACTTATTTCCAAAGAATCCTCCAAAGCCTTTAGGTACAAAAGGTGGATTTTCATTTTCATTGGGTGTTTTCCCATCTTTTCCCGAAGAATAACTACGGTGATTGACACGTCGAGGCGTCAGCAGCATGCGTGAGCTGTTTCTGCATTGACCTGCACCGCTGCTGCTACGCAGGCCAATGGAACGCGCTGTGGTTGTGACTACTGTTGATCGTGTGCCGTTGACACCAAAACGTGAAAGCATGGTATGTAAACAAAAAGGGAACTTCTTCGTAAATGCGGGACGTAACAGTTCGCCTCTTGGAGCGGAACGGGCCGGCGAGAGCTCATTTTGTCATCCGAGGTCTGGTCGGACTTTGAATGATGACGTGTTGTTACGGTCATTGGACGTTGATGTGCTTGTGGGCCGAGCAATCCTTCCACATAAGATGACTGGATACAACTATGCAAACGAAATGGCACATCTCTGCAGCGTATGCTATCTTAAACACCGATCATCCCTGCCTCGATTGGGTGTGGGTCTGTGCAGCGAGTGGGGATGCGCAAGTACATGTTACACAGTAAACATTCAATTGCATTGTCTTCTAGTGAAAATCGAGAACCTTCATTCAAAGAAGCGTTATGTTCAGAACAAAGGAGTAGGACCTTAGTAAGCCTGTGTTGCGACAGGGATGAAATTATAGCCGTGAACCATTGGCTTCAAAAGAGACTTGATGTGACGTTACAAAGCGAAAAACTTGGCAGCCATGTCTTTGTATGGAAGAACTGCACAGACGCCTTCTTGTTTTAGGAGGGCAGCCCCATGACTTTGCCTCGGTGTACATTGCATGTATTTTGTAGAGTACAGAGCTAATCTTCTATCGGGACGAAGACCGGTCCTTTTTTTTTTTTCAATGAACACGACGACAGATGGTTAGAAGTCGGTCAGCGACCTAGTAAGCTTAAGGATCTATCATCTTTCTTTCTACTGATCTGCCCAATGTTAAAAATCAGGTGTCAAAAAGAAGATCCATCAATGGAATAGAGAAACAAATAAGTTTTAATTGGGTTAGAATCAAGCATGGGCGACTGTCACTGTTGAAAAAAGAAAAAGGAAAGACATGGATGGCAACGCATTGGTATTACTTCTTTTTTTCTTTATCTAAAGACCTAATTCCTCTCTGGTCTCAACACCCAATTCCTGTCTAAGAGGTGCTAATTCTTCCAAGTATTGTTGGTACTGCTTCTCGTTTTCGACCTTGTCCTTAAGACCCTCGAAGATACGGACGGCGGTGGCATAGTCGTTAACGCGACGGGAAGCCTTGAGAGCAGCCTCGATAACAGTGGGAGCAGGGACCAAATCGTAAGCGAAGGCGTTGTTCAAACCACGCTGAAGTTCGAACAGATCATCAACGCCATCAAAAAACTTGACGTAACGCTCGGTGAATGCTTCGAAGCTCTCGTCTTCGTGGCCAGCAGAGTAGAAACGCTTGCTAAGGGCTGTGGAAATTTTTTTAAAGAAAAAAAAACGCGAAGGTCAATGGGGTCCTCATTTTAGTTTCAGTGTATATCTTTACCCATAGGACGTGCGACGGAGACGACAGCACGATTGGCGACAGAGCGGACCGCGACCTTGGTGATAGTAGAACGAAGCATTGGATGAGTGGGGAGGAGGAGGGTTGTTTGTCAACAAGAGCTAGGGGAGGAAAAAAAAAAACAACAGCACACGCTTTTGGATCTCGCTAACGGTCACGTGTGGCTGACTTGGGAGGTTTTTTCCCTCGTAACCGATCCATCTCGAAAGATAAGAAACGGTAGAAACACGCACCTCGCATGGATGAGATGCCGGATTATTGAACCTGTTCATCTTCACATCGGTGAACCCCCTTATCCGTTGTCAATCAACGTTTGCGCCTCTTTTCTGATTTCACAACGTGTCGCCATGGGTTACAGTGCCATTCAATCTCCGATACCCTGTTCAGATCAAGTGCGACAAAAAAAAACTTGCGTGAGAGGGGTTCAGTTGTATTTCTTTGGGGGACGCGCAGACACGGTAAGAGGTAACCAACGTTTGTTTGCCGGCGACTCTGGTTTGCTGTATCTGAAAATGAGTCGGAAAGGACACGTATCGTTTTTCTTACTCTTTTGCTCCTTTGGTCTATTCCATACCATGTTTCTTCTCTCTTTCGCAAGGGTAGTAAACTCCGGTCTAAGGTCATCCCACAATTTCTGTAAAATATAACCTTATCCGGGGTTTCTTTTTGCACACTTTACACACGGTGTGTAATCATTGCTATGTTTCATGGAATAAACCACCAGAACTACGGAATTCTAAATTTTTTGTTGACCTTTTTTATTTGATTACAGAAAAAAAAAACAATGAATGAATCTAATGCATGAAGAGCATGCCCGAACCCTCATAGACGGCTGCAATTTTTTGAATAGCATTGATATAGGCAGCTGTTCGGAAATCACATTTCTTGATCGAAGCTGTTTGTCTTGTTTCTATATTATAACTTGGTCAGCCATTTTCCAACTTTCATTTCCTTCTTTTTTTATACCTTGACATGCTTGAGCAATGGTTGCTTCTAGGCCAGAGTAAATAAGATCAGCTTCTTCTGCACCATGAACAATGGCCTTTCGCTCTGCTTCAGTCAATGGTCTTCCGGCATTTTCTTCCACCAGAGCAACGACCTTTGATCGAGCGAGTTCATCCCACTTCTTATTCATACGACCGAAACGGACGTGTGAAAGATTCTTGAGCCATTCAAAATAGGACACCGTGACACCGCCTGCATTCAATAACAAGTCTGGAATAACAACTACGCCACGCTTCTCCAGCACCTCGTGCGCAGCTGGGGTCAAAGGTCCGTTTGCACCTTCACCCACCACCTTGGCTTTGATACGCTCTACATTGCGCATACCGATTTGTCGCTCAAGAGCAGCAGGGATAAGGATATCGCACTCCATCTCCAGAATCTTGGAGGGGTCCTCGATAATCTGGGCTGAGGTAGAGAAATCACGGAAACTTCCCGTCGAACGATGGTGCTTGAACAGTTGTTCGACATTCAAACCATTGGGATCATAGATAGAAACATCACGTTCACCAATACCAACCACTTTTGCGCTATGCAAACAGCAACCTTAATTCCCTCCTTTTCTTTTTCCATCTTGTCATGGTAACTTACCCATTGTTTTCAAAGAATTTAGCCGCATAGTAACCAACGTTACCGAAACCTTGAACAATGACACTGGTGCCCTTGACCTTTCCACTGAGGCCTGTACGCTTCTGAACTTCTTCGTATCCCAAGAACTCTCGGATACCGTAGTAGACACCCAATCCAGTGGCTTCCGTACGGCCACGAACACCACCTTGCGAAAGAGGCTTGCCTGTGACGCAGCCGGCTGCGTTCACATCATCAATATTGAACTGGCGGTAACTAACGAACGAACGGCGAATGTCAACGGCAACTCTTTTTTCTTTAAAAAAAAAAAAAAGAAAACCTACGTATCCATGATCCAGGTCATTTCCCGAGGTCCAGTACCGACATCGGGTGCAGGCACGTCAATACCAGGACCAATAAATTTCTTTTGACACAGCTATCGGGAGGGAAAAAAGAAAAATGAATATCCAAAACCACATAACAAAACGGGACCACTCACCTCCATTGTGTAACGACGAGTGATACGTTCCAGTTGATCTTCCGTGTATTTTTTAGGATCAATCTTAATACCACCTTTGGCACCACCGACTGGGGGGAAAGAAAAAGGAGAGAGGGCGTAAGTACATCAAACAAGCAGTGGGAAATATGAACATACAAGGTACATCGACGACAGCACACTTGTATGTCATCAGTGACGCTAATGCTTCGACTTCTTCGAGATCAACATGTTCTGAGTAACGGATACCACCTTTGACAGGCAAGCGATGACGAGAATGCTGAGCACGGTAACCTGTGCAAACCCTCCAGCGGTCAAAAAAAGAAGAAAAAATCCTTTCAACTTGTTTCGCTTACCTTGAATCACCTCAAACTTGCCGTCACCGACCTCGATGGGAAAAGTGACACTAAGAACACTATCGACTGCACGAAGATGGCTCAGCGTTCCTTCCGAGATACCACTTAGTTTTGCCGCGTGATCATAGTATTTTTCCACCGATTGCAAAAAGACGGGCTCATCAGGCAGACAAGCACTCTCCATGCTAGCTATAGTGACAGTGCTTTTGGTTAGAAATGGCAAGAATGATTCATTTCCTTACCTGTTGTCATGGCTCTTTTCAGGAGGGGGAATGCCGCTCCGCGTTGCTGGAGAGAAGCGACCCGTAACGATTGGGTGGGGATCCTTTTTCTTCCATTGTCAGTTCCCACCCTGTGTCGGCTTGGTCGCACACTTGGTAACTTACGTTGCAGGTAATCGTTTCAACAAGAAGGCCATGATAGAGAGAGAGAAGATGGGAGAAAAGAGAGTGTAGAAAAAGAAAAAAAGACAACCAAACGTTTTGCTTATTATATTGTTCTCTTTTTGGTTGATTTGAGTTTGAAATTAAAACCTTTATCCTCTGTTTTGGACATTCATGCTTTCCACTGTTTCCGACATGAACAATTTTTTTAAACTTTCTGCGTTTCCGGGCTTGGGCTGCTGCGCTCTCAGTAAATCAATACCCCGCTTATCTTTCCTTTCCTTTACTTGAAAGCATCACTCTCTGTGTTTTTTATTTTATTGGCGGTACTCTGACCAGCTTTTACCCAATCATGTCCCATGGTTTCCCTACTTTTTCCCACGGATAAATGATATGTCCAACATTGGGCCGTGCGAAAAAAAAAGTAACTCCAAAAAATAGAACCGACGTGGCAGGTGTGGGGTTATTTTGCGTATCAAGAAATGATCACGCGGCTTATATCCCGCAAAAGGAACATTTTTCACACGTTAAAAAGTGACTGTAACGTCGTCGTTGATCTCTGAGCTCTATAGGCAATAAGAAGTCTTGAAATGTTTCAAAGGAAAAAAGGAATAGTGTTATTTCATTTTCTAGATAAGCTTCTCGACTTCCTTCATCGCGTGCTTGTCGTCTGGCCATGTCATTTTTTCCACTAATGCAATCCTTTTTAAGGGAATCCGCAATTTTTAAGTAAGGCAATTTTCAGCCGAAAAAGTCCAATGAACGCCCTCCCGTCCGCTTGCCCCTTCTCAGCTATCTTTTTTAAATTCCACAATTCTTCAAGGAACAAAGATAACAGATGCGGATCTGCTCGTTGAAAGTTTATGAAAGATCTGAAATGCCATTGGACCGATAGGAGGAAATCGCTACCGGCATATTTTGCCGATCTAATTTTCATGAGGGATCTTTGTCATAGCATGATGACAATATCGCCTCTTTCGCCGTCCGTACGGAATTGACAAGATAAAGGTGTCTGCGCCGGATGCACTGCTTTCCATTTACGACAACGGATCGAAAACAGAGTGCAGACTGTAGATCGATGAACAGTAGCGGTCATTGAAATGCCTATCATGGGCGCATTTCACTTACCGGTAACCAACACAGCTTGCGCTCTTCTTTTTTTTCACTTTTTTTTCACAAGAGCTATATTTCAAGGAGGGCGACTTCAAAACAGATACCTTGAGTTTTCTGAATTCTCCAACAGCATCTTCCATCTCAGCCAGGTCGTTCTATTGATACAGGAAATTGGTTTTGCAACGGTCAGAAGTTTTCTCATTTGACAGCGTACTGAATCAAGGACGCGATTGGTCTGCCCTTGAAGACTTAGGCTTAACGCGTGCGAAACAACGGTAAATTCTTCTGCAAATGGTCATATAGAGCTTTTGGAAGACAGCATCTCCTTTTGCGACGATTTACCGCGCCATATTGCTCGATGTCTTTCCGGGCTAAATTACAGTCGCCGCTCGCTCTAACAATCACCTCTGGTTCAGCCAAACGGTATCGCTCTGGCGAGCGATCGTTATAGAAGACGGATATTATTTTGTTCCGGTAAGGATAAGCTTTCTTCCTGGGAGGACCCTCCACTTAAGTCTATCAAGCTGGAACTGCACCTATAAAAAAGTCTACGCTGTCCCTTGCAGACGACAAGTTTAATTTTTTAGGGCACAATTGCCCGTATGTCTAGATCAGTATGTACATCATTGTAATAGCAAGAAGCCGGCTACAATATTAAGACCACTTCTTGTTATTATACCAGTAGCAAATAAGATAGATTTCGAAATAATTGCTGCAATACCAAGAAAAAAAAGTTGAAGAAATTGAGTCTAGAAGACTTGAAGCTGGTAAAAGAGACTGAAATCACACAATCCTTTAAATAAAAGTTATTTACATTGATCTTACATTTGTTATAAAGAACGTATTCATTTTTCATAGCCTCGACCCCAAAAAACGTCTTTTTTCCTCTCAGCAAAAGATCGGTTAGTGGGGAAACACGAAGGTGATGTATCACACATGAGCGCCTGTTCACCGTACAGAAGATAGCGTGTTCGAATCTGACAGCTGTGTCAAGGTCTTCTTGTTTCCTGTGCACCTTTTTATTGGTGCGCTTGCTACAACAATATTTTTCTTGAAAGTGATCGGATATCGGTATAGCAAAATAACGATATTTTACTGCTACCACCGACTGGTCGTCTTAGAAGTGATCTTCATACCGTGAATATCGTTATAGCGAATATCGTTAGAGCGAGCCGCAACTGTAAATGGTAAAAGTGTGCTACTTTTTGCGAGAACTCTCGACGTACATCCACCTGCTGCTCCTTATACATAATGTACACATTGGCGCTAGGAACTGACATGGTCCAATGCCGTATATCCGTGCCTTGTGGACGACTGACGTGAGCATCACTGGATTTGCGAACTGAAGTTCCACTTACCATGTGCGTGGATGAAATGCAACTTCAATTGTTTGAAAATGTCATAATCAGCGAGAGGGAACTCATCGGCAATCGTCTTTAACATGGCGAGAAGGTCAAACATTCCTTTGAAATGGTCAAAACTTGTTAACCATTCGATGCACTGTCATATGCGGAAGATGTTTCCAACAGCAAGATCTCAACGGTGGCGATGCTCTTTAAACCTGAGATCACCATCTGCATTGTATTTAAAGCCCTGATTCAGTAAGCCGCGCTTCCTTAGTTGCTTTGACATTGAGACCAGCTCTTCTTCTCCCGGTAAAAAGCTAATGCGACGGTCTCTTACTCTCAGCATACGACAGCATGCCCGTATGCATGGGTGCAGAACTTGACCGTTATAACACGCGTCTGTGTGTGAGATATTATCCTCCTCGTATACAGTGCAACCTCTCTAATTTCAAAACCCGGTTTTTTCAAGAAATCTCGGGTCCCCCGCCAGAAAACATAGTGTAGGTTTTCTAACCCTCTGTAATATCAAGTTCAAGACTGAAAAGGAGGTTGAATCTTTTATCGCGGGGAGGTTTAGTGCTCAAAGGTTTGCTAATCGCATTGATCCTTTGCAAAATAGGATGTAATACCTCCTCATCAAGAAAATTTATCATTGTGTCAACGCGAAACAATTGATCTTTAAGTGGGAACGCAACGTTTCTCTTCCGCAGGTGGAGGTATGTCGTCATTTTCAGTCACCTCATCGTCATATCAGTGAATACGTTCGTATTCAGTTCTTGGATGAACAGCATCCTCTTCTTCTCAGCAGCAACCTTCAAAATCGGATATTGCTACTGTGATCCACTTAATAACCTGAAGCTGACTATTCATGCCTGTCACAAGTTCATCCAGCACTGAGGTTGGTTTATCTCCATGAACAGCTTTGTCCATGAACAGCTTTGTCCATGAAACATGCCTTGCGCCAGCAATTTTGGAAGGTATTAAGATTGCGTTTTAGTGTGCCAAACGAGAGCTTTATCCACCATGCAACTAAATTCATGCTCAGAACGCTTGGTGACACATCCTCTATAATGTCAAAACCCGGAATTTTCAAGTATTTTGCAAGGAACGGAGGACTTGAAACTAGAGAGAGCGCACTGTATGCGACTTGTAATGGAAATATTACATAGTTTCTCTATCGCAGCACTTATCCCAACATTTATGTGAATGAGAAACGAAACCGTAGAAATCGCTCACCGTTAAGCTGTTACAAGCATCAGTGATCCTCGTCGATAAAGTCTCTTTTTTTCCAGAAATCTATGACGCTCAACTTTACTTTTAGCTACAGACCAGAACTGTGCAATTGGGTTGAGCTCAGGAGGAGATGCAGGAAGATAAGCACAGCGATAACCTCGGGACGTAATATACTTCGCAACGTCTTCAGACTTAGTGAGTAGGAGCATTATTCGTAATGAGGTAGTGACTTTTCATATGTGGATATTGTGAAGAAAGGTTTGCATCATCACTCATATTTCATCACTCTTCATCCTAAAGTTTCCCACACACTTCCTCTTTTTTCAGTACAATGGTCCCCGATAATTCCACCATCAATTGTTTCAACCCTTGGTATTTTCAAACTTTCTGGAGAAACTGGAGGAGTAGCTACACGTTAAACCAGTTCAGCCAATTCCAATTCCCGGTAATTTCAGCCTGATGTCTGTATTTTAGTGGTTGAAATTGTTGGGGGGACCGCTGTATGACCAACTTCAAGGCGATGTTTGGTGCAAAACTCCCAAGCGCCATTGCATTTAAATGACGAGTAAAAAAAGGAGTTCAATTCGTTGCAGCATTTTGTGCAATTACATCTGAACTCGACTGTAAGTATATTATATCAATGGTCAAGAAAAACAAAAGTAAAATAGCATTTTATTAATCCAAAGGAAAAACACATACAAGTTGCACTCAAGGAGACAGTAGATGTTCTTCGGCGGCTCAAGGGCGAGCACCAGACTTATTTGAATGTTTATCAGTCGCTGCCCGAAGAGATACTCGAGGACCATGTCAATCCATCGATAGTCCGTTTATCGGAGAAGAAGCATTCGAAAGCTCCGGAGGCAGACGGCCCGCAAAGTTCGTGAAGCATTATTGTATTTCGTAAATAAATGGACAATTGGGTACAACTGGGACGTGATGATTGTTCTTTTACCGTACTGAGCCAGAATCTCTTTTAAACATGATAAACTTTCAAAGAGTTTATTCCATAATTGGATCATGAAACACAGATATTAAATAGTGATCCATTGCTCGTTCTCTTTCACCGTGGATCGAAGCAGTGCTTCTCCTGATCGATCATGAAGAGCGTGGGATCATACTAAACTTCTCGATGAGACATCGTGCGAGTACAATACTGAAGATACGAAAGTGTATCGACAAGAACTCTCTATTGCACAGTATCGCTGAGCAACATTTAATTATCATGTACAATACTTTAGGGGACCCTCAAGCAGACAACTTTCTAAAAGTGATGCAGCAATGTACATTCCCTTAAAGATAGATAAGATAGAGATAGATAAGATAGACTTTGTTTACGTGTAGATCCGTCTCGGATCCAAGTGACTAACAGTTGTTGAGAGAGGTAAAACATGTATATATTGTCGATGAGATATGAGCACTGGGCTAATGATCATATGACATTGGTAAAAAGAAAAAAGATATCATTGCATGGTTTCTGCGGGATTTTGGATGACGATCAGTAGGTATTCGTGGTCTGGTAAAGGCCATTGTTAATATAATCAGCACAGTCTAGAGATGAGTTTCTCTTACCAGGAGCAATCATGATTTCATGCTTTTTCGTACGCACACGTAAAAATGTCAAATCGTTCTACCGTATTATGTTGAGTCTTCCGTTTGTCCTTTTTAGTCCATGTTCTCGTACCTGGTTGTCTAGTGCAGCAATAGAAGTACGGGCTTGCTGAACAAGCGCTGAAATGAGTTTTCCGTATTGCTTTGTTAGGTCATTATCTAATGTAGAACGAATGGCTTGGCCATCGCCATTGAGAATGACAACGCCTTTGACACCTTTACGATTCTTGAGCCGTTTCAAGGTTTCATCAATTTCAATGGACTATTCATGACCCGTTGATGAGAATGAAAATACAATGAGTTCTATTCACTGCCGTACCATAGTAAGCGGATGCAAGGAAAACAATCGATGTGGGTTTACAGACCAGTCGGGATAAGCGACGTCGGGACGTGCAGCAAAGCAGGCAATGGTAGAACATTTACCCGATGTTCACCGTCTCCCCTCTTGCTACATTTAATGGCATCTTCAATCATGGAATATCTGTTTAAACCAACTATTTATTTGTTATGAGTTGAAAATGTCGTCTTACAGTGTTCATCCGAGACAACTGGAGTTAAGAAATGTATAAATGATAGTTTTGCATCTCCCTTACTGCTAAAGAAAAAAACTTGAACGAGCTGCTCGTTTTCTCACTTATTTATAACTGTTTAAAATGGTTACGCATTGAAGCGAGAAGATTGGCTTTGTACCTTTATGCAATTGAGAGGAAACAGGTCATTACGAAATGCCAACGGGAGACTATCTCGAGGCAACCTTTAAGTTTTATGCTAGCTAGGTTGTTGAATAAGACCTACTGACAAAAGAATCTGTAAACAAAAGAAACATTACCGGAAACTATCTTAACTATTGCAAAATCTTGTAAAATTCTTGAAAACATCGTACAAATATCTTACAAGAGCAACAGAATTCAAGATCTTTCCAGGATGTTTTTCTATAGTAAAATGGCTACTCTGGAGCTCCGTAACGATTTTCATCGCTTATAACATTTGCAAACTTGTTGTACCGTTAAACATCCGCCTGGTGTATCAGCCAAATTCATTTGTTTTCCCTTCCACGATAGTCTTGAACATACTATCTTCATCATCAGCTGTATCACTGCCTGCTGATGTTTGGCAAAACATGTAACTGTTCAAATCGTCTGAGCCACTGTCTCGTGACAGGATAAACCAAGTCGGCCTTGTCCACGTTGTCTTTTTGCAATAACTGGAGGACAACTCAGGGCGGCCCAGAGGCATCCCAAATGATGTGCATCTGTTCTCCAGTTCTTCGATACTAGCTTGGACACATCGTGCATTTTTTTTCCATGACGTTCTGATTAAGTTTTGTGAGCGAGATGCACGTTTGATTATCTATTTCATAAATTACCTTTGCCAAGAGCAACGCTTCCATTGTCTCTTGGAAATCCATCATTGTACTGTAGCTAGACGGGATCGAGAATTTTTTCTGTGGCACAGCCACGTAAAGACCTTGGCTTACAAGGTGAACTGTGGATAACTGTCCTCTTATTCCTAAATGAATTAATTCCACGGCTTGTTAATTCATTGCATATACGAATTATCATGCGAGGTGACAGTAAATAAATACAATTACCGCTTAATCGCAAAATGCAGCCATTTATAGATCTGCTTTCGCCATTTTCCCAGACATTGCAATGTCAGGCAGTCGACAACATCTTTTCCTTCTCCTACTATCTCTCCTTCATCGTTCAACACTTTGCTGTCTTCTGCGTCCATTCTTGACACCTCCACCGCGCCGACGTCGTACTCCTCTTCTTCCTGATCGTAGGGACACTCCATCTTCTTTAAACTCAAAAGCTTCTCGAGAGGAATGACCCATTTCTTTCTGAGAATTGATGGAATATAATGTTGTTCGTATTCCTGGAGCGCTGCTTTCGTTTGAGGCTGGAAATTGGGAGACTTTAACCGTGGGAGCATTTCAAAAAGACGACGTGCTTCAGGTGACACGATACACAAAGCAGATATCCATGTCAAGTACAGAATATCTTTAGGAACAGTGAAATATGTTAAAAGTAACAGTTAGTCTTTGACTTCAGACTGTTTTAGATGATGGAGATATTACGAAATGTTGAGTGGTCTTGCATAAACTCCGCGTGATGAATGTCCCTAGTAATCCTCATTTCTGCGGACCACTTTTTGTTTGTGGAAATTCTAAGGTGCTGTTCAACAAACTAACAGTACAAAGCTAGCGAGGACCTATTCATCTGTTTTCTCGTGATTGTCGGTATGGCGTTCAGGATTTCTTCACGAGCATATTCGCGTCAAGAGCTCCATTTTATGATCATTGACTGCGGCTTCAGCTAAACGCTCCAGAGAGCACCAATTCTTCGCTGAATTGCGTGTTAACATGGATGAGATATTCAGCTTGCCGCATTCATTAGGATTAAATGTTAAGGAAGGACGAATGCGAAGAGGAGTAAATTAGATTCTCCCATATCAGTGCAAAGTGGAAGACAACTTTTTTTTCCAACCTTTGCATTATCGTGTTGTCAAAACTTGCGTGTCACAAAGGCAGAAAAACTACGCACTTGCAAATTCATCATCTCGGTTATCACATAGATAGTCTATTACAAAGATATAGAAGTAGTACTCTATAGTTCTGCAAATACTTCTCAATAAAGAGCGCCTTAGTCGTACAAAAAACCATTTACGACGGACACAACGTACATTGACAGACCCTAGGTATGTTGGTTAGGATTGCCAACGGGAAGTAAAAAACAGGATCCGCAGGCCAAAACGGTGAAGACACGAGTGCAAATTCAATTTCCGACATCACGTGAATTTGGGGAAACATAATCCGCACATTGATGGACCGAAATTATCTTGTACTGAGCATCACATCATGGTGGGTGTTCACCATTGCACTGAATTCCAGCTGACGATGAATACTATTAGGTTGTGTTAGCAGCAGCAATTGTGACGAAAAGCGGCAAAGGTATTTGTGGATGAACCGAACGACAAACTGGCTGTTTCTCATCCTGTTCTCAGCCGTTCTCTCCCGCCAGTTTCGCGAGATGCAGCGCTCCCGTATCGAAGGTTTACTCGCTTCGTTCCCCAAATTGACAAGCACGGGACAACAACACACAACTGTCGAAACCGAACACGTTCGCTACGTGTATCAGCCCCTGGAGGAACTCTTCATGGTGTTAATCACAAATCGTCAGGTACCGTAACCATAAACACGAAAAAAACGAAGTTTACCGAAGCTGTACAGTCAAATATTCTGCAAGACATTGAATCACTTCATCTTTTTGCACGCGTTGTAACCGATATCTGCGGCTCCTGCGATGAAAGAGAGATCCTTCAAAACTCGTTCGAAGTGCTGTGTGCGTTTGACGAGATTATTTCGGAAGGCCACAGGGAAAACGTCAACCTTGCACAAATCAAGAGCATTACTGAGATGGAGAGTCATGAAGAACGAATCCAAGAGATTATTGCCAAGGTTAGAGTTGTGCGCATCCAACAGGCAAGTTGTTTACTGATATGTTCCACAGAACAAAGAGCAAGAAGCAAAGGAAGAGCTTAAGAGGAGAGCTAAGCAATTCGAAATGCAAAGAAAGGAAGCACAAAAGCGGGGTCAAGGATTCATGCAAGGTAATTTCAGCAGCAACAATTATATGGGTGGTCAGTTCTCGCCTTCTTTGGATCCTACTATTCAGACAAATGTGGAAACGCCATCATCCTATGGAGGGTAAGACAAAATCAATGTTTTTAGCCGACGGATAGCCCATAGCTGTACTATAGGAGATCATCCACTCCACCTGCACCTACATCAAGAGCAAAGGGAATGCAGCTTGGACGCAAACCAAAGACCGCAGATCTATTCGAAGCAATCAAAACCGAAGTCGAGGAGCCTCTGCTCAAGCAAACAAGCTTTTCGGCAACAGGAGCGACCCCCAAACACCAAGAAAGGTAATTTGCGTGTGAAAACATACACTTGAGTGCTTAACTGTACATGCTAGTGTGCACGTCGATATTGAAGAGCGAGTTTCTTTGGCTGCAAACAAGGATGGTGGTTTGGAACAAATGGATGTCAAGGGTGTGCTTACGTTGAAGGTCACGGATCCGGCTCATGCTCGAATCCGTCTCAGTATCAAGGCTGCCGAAGATGCATCTATCCAATTCAAGGTAACTCTACATAGCATGTGTCCGTCCTTGTTTGCTTATAAATTACTTGTTCGTAGACCCATCCCAATGTGGACAAATCAGCATTTAAACAAGACAACACCGTACAAATGCGTGACGTTGCACGGCCTTTCCCAGCTAACCAAGATCTGGAGGTTGTCAAGTGGAAATTTTCAACACGCGACGAAACGGCTGTGCCGCTTTCAGGTACGAAGATGCGAAGTGCGTGTGCCCTATGGATGAACTGACACGTTTTTATAGTCAACTGCTGGCCATCACCTGCTGGCGACGGAACCTGCGATGTGAATATTGAATATGAACTGGAGGCAGATCATCTCGAACTTCGGGATGTCATTATCTCGATTCCCCTTCCGTGAGTTTGAAGTAGACACGATGCACAGGTTGAATATTTAACGTGGGTGAATAGAGCTGAGCCATCTGTTAATGTCAATCATGTGGACGGATCCTACTTTGTTGACCGTCAACGACATGTCCTTGACTGGCAATTACCCGTGATCAGTAGCACAAACAAGTCTGGCTTGCTTGAATGTAACATTCCTGGAGATAGCGCTGAAGCTTTCTTCCCTGTGCTTGTTTCCTTTATCAGCGACCAACTTATCTGCGGTATTGATGTAAGTGTAGTAAACGTGTGTTTCGCGCAACATGAGCTTATTTTGAAATCGTAGGTTCTCAACGTACAAAACGTTGAAACAGATGAAGCAGTTACATTCTCCAAAGAAGTCCTTCTTTCAGCAGACGATTACACCATAGGATAGATCTTAGCTGCTTTCTTGTAACTAATCGGGGAAAAACTGAAGATGCCGCTAATAAAACAGAAATCTGTCGAACATTTTGTAATTCAACATAGTCTAATCCAACGACCGATTGTAGAGATACGCCGATACGCCGAAACGCTTTACTGAATCCAATTTGTTGCGCTCGAGCATAGTCCGCTAAATCTATGCTCCGCAAT
This sequence comes from Saksenaea vasiformis B4078, assembly GCA_000697055.1. NCBI lineage: Eukaryota > Fungi > Mucoromycota > Mucoromycetes > Mucorales > Saksenaeaceae > Saksenaea > Saksenaea vasiformis. Next base: position 2,993 of record JNDT01002341.1, on the reverse strand, counting down.
TTTTGACATAAAGCGAAAAGTGTGTATGCGGCAATCTTAGTGAATTAACGCGACAAAGGGGTCTGATTATAAATAACAGTTTGGACATCTACAGTCACCTGACAAAAAAAAATGTCAATAAATACTCGATGAAAAAAAAAAGGCTAACCCGTAAGCATCTACTGTTTTTGTTACAGCGAGATATGATCAGCGTTGCAACACTGATGGTCGGCCTTGACCAAGTGAAGAGCATGTTGCAAGCTTGTGTATGTCTCTGCTGGCGTTGACATCGCGTTGCCATAACGTGCCACAGGTTTGGCAACCGAGCACGCTATGCAGCGTCCCGTACACTTCTTCGTTCAGTCGTAAGCTTTCCATGTTCTTCTGCTGACATCTGGAGCACACCTAAGTATCCTCGTTAATATGGAGTGTCTCCATGTGTTTGTCAATATTACCTTTGACGTGTTGTACTCGTCCACATTGACCATAACAAGTAAACCGGCATTTTCTGCCTTTTTCAGGAGAACTCGACAGCGGTCAGCCAGTCCAGAAATCTTGCCGCGCATGTTCGTTTGGAATGTGGCATTCCCGAATGCAACCAAAGGGATCCTGTCTGGCATTGGCCGTAGTGGTGCCTTTCGCCATTTCTGTTTCTGTGATCGTGGACGCCTACCAACCAAAGAGGATTAACAGCGGTGCCAATAAGTGTAACTGCCATACTTCTTCTTCCTTGCCCGTTTCCTATACGTGAAGATAAAATAAAAAAGTTAGTCAAGCTCATATTACAATTTGAAAGGCACATACTTTTGTTGCTTCTTCTTTCTCCAGGTCTTCCGTTTCTGTTTCAGACCGCGTAGATTATATTTTTTGCCACCATCAAGCAGTATGTTGATAAGTTCAGCCTCAGCCCGCTGCTTGCCAATATAGTTCAAGAATCGGAGACTTGCAAGCCTTTCATCATAGAAGATAGCTGCTCCAGATTTGGCAATAGTGATTCGAGGTACGTTGCCATTGTCTCTGGGTTTGCTGTCTTCCGCGTTGCGATCTCTTGTTCTACTGCAAGTATTTCGGTTTCGCGCTTCATTCGCAGGATATTCGCATTCGTCTTCTTGTACCCAGCCATGACATAAAACTCTGCTGTGGACATCTTTCGAATTTCATGAGGTTCTGTTCTATGACTATTACTAGCTACATAAATCTCCGTCATCCCCGGGTCAGCTCCCCATAAGTCGAATACGTTATTAAGCTCCCATTCATCAAAGTCTGTGGCGTCCAGATCTGGTAAGTCTTGTTCCTCTGTTGTTCTGCGAGCAAATATAAAGTCGATTGCATAGCTGTCTGTTCTTACGAGGTTTGTGAACAGTTCTCGAGGTTCATCCAAATCAAGGTCCTCTAAGAGACTAAAGAGCTTATTAGTAAATGATCTTGGTCCAGATATTAACTACCTTCTGCATCGAATTTTGTTGAAGTCAAAGACTGCTGCGAATTGTCGTGTATCTTGCTTATGTTGCTCTTGTGTCTGTTGGCGAGCCCCACTATGTAGTAACTGAACGCCACTTTGACGAAGCAATTGTCGAAGGGTTTGGATATCGATACTGGCATATTGACGCTTGAAACCGTACTGTGGCACCAAAGAGAAAATCTTCTGTTGTTGGACAAATGTAAATGATTCAGGGCGAAAACAGTTCTCACGAGCGATGTTGCTCGAACCGGACTGCTCAATCTGACGATGGTATTGGATTGAATTGCTGATCTGAGCTCAAGTGGTATCAATAGTATGCTGTATGTATTCAAGAGATTCGAATGATAAACGCTCAGCGTTGAGATGAGTCGGTTGAGATGAATTGACAGCATCCACAATTTTTGTCACTAATCGTGATCGGTATCGACGACCAAGTACTTCGAATTCTTCGATAGACCGAATCAAAGCAAATGCCCAGCTTCGAGTTGCAACCGTCTGGATCTCTTCTGCAAGCTCCGTTTGCTGCGTGTTATACGCCTCTAATTCTTGTAGCATGTCATATAGACTACGAAGGTATATTCCTGGCTGCGCAGATATATTTTCCAGATTGATTGGTCGGGGCACAGAGTCGAAACTGACAATTATTTCTTCTACTGCAATCTGCAGGTCTTCAGAATGCTGAACAGCCTCCGGCCACTCAGGGACCGTAACACCTGCACAGTAGTCGTAGATATATCCAGCCAGTGCAGTGGCGTCTTTCTTTGCTATATCCTACATACGAGTATGAGTCAATCATAACGGTAATGATAATATATCTACATACCTCTACAAGGTCTCTCAGCCTAAAATGGAAGTATTTGATTGCGCGAGATTCGAACGTTTCGGTAACGGAGTTTGTGAAAATAATAGCTGACTGTACGGCTAACGACGTTAACGCATGGGAATATTGGTACTGTCTCGTTACAAGGGAATGAGGAAATTGTTGAACAAATGCAGTGAAAGATTCGGTCATGTCTTCTCTGGGTAACTTCCGGTTGCTGCTGGTGATATTCCTTCCCAAGACAAGCTGCATACATGCATAGAAAAAGTACTGAGAGAACAGTATTGGTGGCACCTCTTGGTCGTTGTCAAGTAACTGTAGAACGTAATACATTGCAAAGCACTGTGATTTGATCGCCTCCTCGCGCTGGAAATCGACAAGGTTACTGACATGCTGGATAAATTGGTCCTTTTGATGCTCTGTCAAACGCAATATCGTATCTAATCCGATTTTGCGAACAAAGCGGCGATGCTTTTCACCCAGTAAGCGTTTGAGTCGTTCATTTAATGTTTCGGTGTGATCTGGACAGTGTCGACTTCTTCGTGAACCATGTGGTACTTGCTGCTGATAAATCCCCTTCTCCAGGCAGGAGCTGCATCGATTTGACGCTACGTTCTGGATTGCAGCTGTTTTCCGGCGCTTCCCTCTTTGTCTCGCTTGTTTCGAAATACCCTTTTCGACTTGTGATAACTTTCGTTTACGGGTGGAAAGAGAGCTACCTGCAACAGCATT
>JNDT01002340.1:0-122398 GCA_000697055.1 Saksenaea vasiformis B4078 | reverse complement strand
AGTGCTGTCATGTTGTCGGAGTAAATCTGAAACTGTTTCTCCTCGCAGTTTTTTGTATGGAGTTTCAATACAAATAGGATCGTCTTCAGTTCCCTGACATTGATCGAAGACTCTTTTTCGTGAGGTTTTCATTGTCCCAAGGACGATATTCGAGGTGAATGTACTCCCCATCCCGTATCTGACGCATCCACATAGATCTTTACTACTGGAATCTTGGGGTCGATCGGAATTTTCTGAATGGGTAGGCGATTGCTCTGCTTCGCCCAAGTTTTCCACCATGTAATGTCTTCTAGGGCCTTCGGGGACAGTGGGCATTTGGCTTCCCAATTATGTGAATGTCTTGAGAGATTCATCGCAAGGACCCGCTGAAGGTATCGAACATGTAGTAGGGCTTCCCCGATAGCCGGAATCATCGAGGTCATCTTCCCAAGTAAGCTCGCTATCCATCGACATGTCATGTTTTCCTTCTTTTCCAAATGCATGATTCTCAAGAATAGTTTGTTAGCTTTATCTGAGGGACTGATATCTGGCATGGTCTTGGTGCTGAATTGAAACCCAAGGAACTCCTGTACCTTCTTTGGAGAGAGTGCACTTTTTTCCCAGTTTATTCTTGAAACGGCCTTGTTTGTTTCTTCGTGTGTTTTTCCTAGCACGCATATATCGTCGAGATAGTATACTAATCTTAGACCGTCTCTCCTTAGCGGTTCTACGGCATAACGCATTAGCTTTGAGAACACTCTTGGTGCTACGCTGAGCCCGAATGCGAGGGATTTGTATTGGTATACTACTCCGTTATGTTTGAATGTCAGGTACTTCTTTGATTCCTCGTGTATCGGGACTACCACATACGCGTCCTTTAAATCGATTTTTGTCAGGTAATCGTCTTCTTCGGTGATATCTCGTAACGCAGGTACCCCTTCCATCTTGAAATGATGGCATTGGACGAATTGGTTGAGTTTTTGACAGTCCAATATGGGTCGTCTCTTGGTTTTTTCTTGTATTGTGAAGAAATTTGATAGATAATCTTCGTTTTGAGATGATTTTTCGATAATTCCTGCGGATAGAAACTTCTGTACCGCTTCGTCCACTGCATGATGTTCTTCTGGGTTTAGGTTGAGGCGACGAATCTTCCATGGAGTTGGTGGAGAGTTCCACTGAATTCGATAGTCCTCGGTGGCTACTGAAATGGCCACTTCTAATGGGTAGATTCTATCCAATATTGCCGGAACTGTGTCAGACGACCTCCCGGTTGGATGCCATCTTCTGGTGTTGAATAGTGGGTCTCGCTTCCTCTTGTGGTCGTCTTTTGTGGAGTTGCAGGTAATATCGGTGTCTGAGCTGTCTGAGTCGTTATTATTGATTCTGTTTTGGAGAGTTTTGGATCGTTGACTGGGTCTGTGTTGTTGGTGCGGCGTACTGGCGTTGTCGGCCAAAAAAGCGTCTTCCTCCAAAGTTCTTTTGTCGGTAGAGACCTCCTCGCGTTAATCCTTGGTATTGGTTATATCCGCGACTGTTGTTCGAGGTGGCCTGGCGGATAATTGAAGCTTCGAATTTTGCTTTCGTAACTGTTTGCACAAATTCGGGAGAGAATGCCATCTTTTTGCCATCGTCGGTTTTGTCGTCGAGATATCTGACTGCGGATGGTAAACGTAGTGCCTTTGTAGCCAGGTCTTTTGCTTCTGTATCAATATCTTTTGCCGTGGCGAAACCGAAAACCGCCAGACGTTTGAGTTGTTCGATGCTTTGCAAAATGATTTCTTCATCGGAGGGACCACCTCCTCGTTCCGCAATAAACTGAAGTTGGTCATAGATTTCGGTTGCTGCTCGCGCAGCAACCCGTAACTTGTCGGCGTCATTGTATCTGGACGAGACCAATTGATTGGCGTCCACTTTGTATCTCTTAAGGTCGTTAATAAAGACTTTGTTGATGGACTCTGCAACTGTCCAGTTTCCTCCTGTATATTGTGGTACATTGTTTGTGTATTTCTTAATGTTCCTTTGTAACTCTCCTTTTTCAGAGTGTTCCATCTCTGAAAATATCTCGTACGGGAGTTCTGCTCTTTGGTTTCGAGATTGTTGTTCCTCGAACCTGAATTTCTAGCGAACTCGTTGTAGAGTGCTTCGAGTTGCTCTGCCGAAAGTGGGATATTGGATATGGGAGAGGTTTCCACATTTTCAGAATCGTTCATAATACTTCCACGGTGCGCGGCTTAGAAAGATTTGAATATCATAGGGCTATTACCACATTGGAAGTCGGAATGGAGTCAACAAGTGTTGTCATGGGAACGACTGGCAATTTCCATTTTTGTAGTTCGCTAACGACATTTTTTTCCTCTCCTTTGCGACATTCATTTTGGGAAAAACAGTAGATTTCAGAAAAGAAAGAAATGAAAAAAAGCGAAACGTTTTTTTAAAGTAGTTATTGAACTGCACTATTTGTAAGTTCGGTTGCATTTGCAAGATTTCGGATCAAACCACAATTTGTATCAAGACAAAAAAGACTTCGAAAGGAGTGGCGGAACCATGTCGGGGTTTAATATGATTGTAAACGGAGATGTGCTGACGACGTTTAGTTGTCGATGAAACGAGATTTGCTCCATGAAGAAGAGCTTATCGAGTTGTTTGTCAACTCCCTCTCGCCGTTCTCAGATTGATTACGTTAATGCTAATAAGCCGGTTTCGCTGAATGGGCGCTGAGATATTGCAACCTGGAAGACGAGACGACTTTGGCGTTGCACAATTGTACATATTGTTCAATAAGAGAAACGAAAAATAAAAAAAGAAACTTGAGTATATCATCCTGCAAATGATTAAATGATTGGTCAGTATTTTAGAAAATTGATTTTTCTATATTTGATCAGGGTGTTCAAGTGTGTGATCGACCCCACTCCAGACCTAGACTTTCAGGATTTCCCTTGCCCGTTTGGCTTACATACATATATTTCCTTTCTTTCTTGTTTCCGTCTGTTCTGCATTTACATTGGTCGTTGGGGAAATCTCGTTCTTCTCATCTCTGACTTTCCTTCATTACCGTCGCATATTGTAAAGACCGAACCTGAAAATAAACTCATCAGCCCATCATGGTCAATATCACGTTTAAATTCGAAGCATTCAGCTTCAATGGCATCTGTCAGACCATTGCCCTGAGTCTTTGTCCTCTCATTGGTCAACATGACGGTATCGAACCCGTGTGCTATTCCCGTAACGTAGACCTTGCTGGCAACTTGATTTTTCAACCTGGTACCTTTTTTTCTTTTTCTCAAACTAAGCGGATCATGACGGAGATTACTGAACTCCCCTCCTTTTCCTGCAATAGCGACACTCATCATTGATATCGTTGCCATCATCATGGCGGCAATTATGATTTATCATATCCGATCAAAATACACAGCTGTGGGTAAGTCCCGGCGCGAATCTGCTCATTTTCTTTACTCATGCTTAATTTTCTACAGGTAGAAAGGAAATTGTCATGTTTTTCTATCTTTACATGGTCACCGTCTTTCTGGAGATGTTGTTGATCACTGGCATCATTCCCACATCATCTAGTGTCTATCCTGTGAGTAAATATAGAAAAGATGTCAATCGGGGAAGAATGACAACTGATTCCCGTTGATAGTGGTTTACCGCAGTGCATATCGGCTTGATAAGCGCTACGTTCTGGTGTTTACTTCTTAACGGATTTGTGGGTTTCCAGTTTGCAGAAGATGGTACACCGTTATCACTTTGGGTATGTATATCTATGCTGCTGAAATGGGAACTTGAACACAGGGTACTAATTACACATGCAATAGTCTATCCGTATCAGCTCCTTTATCATTCTCCTTGTTGTTGGTTTCATTGCTATCGCAACTTTCCAGGGTATTGGACCTTTTTCATACAAAAGTCAAGGAGTTCTGTGGGCATTTTATTTCATCATCAATGGCGCAGCCTTTGTTATCTACGTGATTTCCCAGATCATTCTTGTGGTCAACACGCTGGATGATCGTTGGCCTTTGGGAGACATCTTATTCGGCACTGCGTTTTTTATTGTTGGGCAGGTGCTCATGTATATCTTCTCTGTTCTTATCTGTGACCAAGTCAAGCACTACGTCGACGGCCTGTTTTTCGGAACAATTTGTACACTGTTGGCCGTTATGATGGTGTACAAGTACTGGGATTCCATTACCAAGGAAGATCTAGAGTTCTCAGTTGGATCAAAACAGAATGTATGGGAGGTCAAAGAGCTTTTGGGAGAAGATGAGTTATCTCAAAACTACGCACATCCATATCCACCACATCATCAACCGATGCAACATCAACCCCCTCCTCAACCACAGCATTCACCCTACAACCAACAATATCAGCTTTATGAACAGCCCTACTAAGGTATCACCCCTTTTTCATGTGAAAGAAACTAGCTTAGTCATTACCTTCCCATTTCATTACTGTCTGAATTTTGCACGCAATATATAAAAAAGAGAGAGCCGTATTGTCTGCCAAAGTCGTACAAGCGGAGAATAAAACTATCTATCCTCAGGTGGCACCACTGCAACGGCGCGAGCACGCTTTCTCTTTGTCGTTAAATCTCCTTCTTGCAAATGAACCCCCACATTGCTAAGGACGAAGTATCACAGACCTTTAAAACGTTATTACAAGCCAAACACAACAAAGTAAGCATATGAGAAGATAATCCAGCCTGAATCGCCAACATCATGATAATTACAGTCTTGTTTCGATTGCCGAGCAAAAAGCCCATCATGGACTTCCGTCACCTATGGAATCTATCTATGCCAAGATTGTGCCGCACTTCACCGGAATCTCGGTGTCCACATCAGTTTTGTAAAGTATGTTAACGAGAGACGTATTCATTGTGTCGGATGGCTGAATTGACATGTAGTTTGGGTTAGGTCAACATTGCTCGATAGTTGGACACAGGAACAACTCGACATGATGAAATATGGAGGGAACCAAGCAGCGTATGAAGGTTTTGCGAAGAGGATTTCCTCCAGTGATATCCAGACCAAGTACACAAGCAGAATGGCGGAACAGTATAAACGACAACTGCAAAGCAAAGTAAAAAGCCAGACACCTACATCAACGTTGGAACAAACGGTCCCTACCGAGGATCTGATCAGCGATTTAATACAACCGATCGAAAACGACCTGTTAATAGATATAGATACAACACCGTTACCCACAAAGCACACAGACAATTTCCAGACAGACGATGATTTCTTTGCACAATGGGAGGATAAGAAGGATGTTGGTAACGCAACCACGAAACGCATGTCATCATACCGACCAAAGCCGGCCACGAAAGGTGCATCCCGTTTGGGTATTCGTAAAACTCAGATGGAGACATTTAACTACGAAGCAGCGGAGGCACGCGAAGCACAAAACAACACCCCATCATCGCCGCCTCCTCCACCTGTCTGCGTTGCCGAGCGAGTGTCCGATCCACCGCCACGACAAGCCATCTCTTCAAGGCTAGAATATAAACCTGCTGAAGCTGTTGAACCTGCTGAACCTGCTGAACCCGCTGAACCCGGGATGGATAGGTTAGGAATGGGGACTCGTTACGTAGCAAACAAGACAAAGGAAAAGCGAGTGACAAAATCAAGTGCCTCAGATGGTGACGAACCTACGTTTGCGCGCGATCGGTTTGGCGACGCAAAATCGATTTCATCTGATCAATATTTTGGACGAAATGAGTATGACCCGCAGCAAGCCGCACTTAATACAGCACGACTGGCTCAGTTTCAGAGCGCAACGAGCATTTCATCCGACCAATATTTTGGTCGAAGAGAAGAACACATCAATAATGACGTTGCAGGAGGTTATGTACGCAGTACAGGCACTTATCGACGTACCAACACCACGAATTCAACGCCTTTTTCAAAGAAGCTGTTATCCGTAGCAAGTAAAGGCGCAGCCAAGGTAAGCATATTTCAGTGACGATAGGGGCCTCTCTTTCTAACGGTGAGATTGGGTTTAAGCTTCAACGAGTTTTGTCGGAAATGGAGGTAACTATCGCTTTTCTCCCAAAAAATGGGATCCTGATTTTGATCAAATCTTTTTATTTGTACTTTCTAGCAACGGCATTCATAAATTTCTCTAGAAAGATGGCAATGAACGCCGAGCCACGAGATACGGCTTCTAGCAGTTCCTATTTTTGATTCCCCAACCCCCAATGAAACGGCAAACTCCGTTTACTGGTAATCTGTTGATGTACTCTGACCGTTGGTCAAGCTCCCATCTGGAATGTATATTAAACTTCGACATGAATTCACTTCTTTTTTCAATTTCAACGAGTCGCAACAACATTGAAGAATTATCACGATGCTTGTGTCGATAACAGACGAAGGTTGGTCCGCGCTCACCGACAACGTAGTGACTATTGCTTTTTTTCTTTTTTTACCCATCTGCGATGAGGATTTCATGTGGCACGAAGATGTCCGTGATGATGCATCCTCATGCAGCATTCTTTAATCAACAAATTATTTTGGCGACCAACGAATCATACGTATAAGAAAATCCCAGTCTTTCCTTTTTTGAAGTATTGCCATCGAACATAACCCATGTCGTGCTATGAAGATCTAGGTCATTACACAAAACAAGTAGAAAAAGACATTGGTTTGAATATCACCATCGTTCCGCACGTGTTGTAAGGGGCAGTTACCACAAGACGCATTTGTTGACCCAGACTATCCCGTCCCCTTGGCTAATGGATCTCATGCGGCAGATGCATACCCTACCTCCACAAGGTTTCTGATAAATGCATTAAATTTTATCTTCTCATCTATGCATTCTCCTTTTGCCTGCGTGTCCACACGATACACTGATGTTAGAACGTTCCTGTGTTAATCTACGTGTAAATGTGGGGCGCTTTCCATTTTTATGCTTGTGCTTTATATGTATTGTTTGAAGATCGACTTCTTTTCAAAATGCATAGATCAAGAGTAAAAAAAGCGCGCTGTCATTTCTTAACTTAGCAATCATATCACTCCAGGAAAAACTGGTCGCATATCCATATGCGATTAACTCCATATCGTATGTTATGGTGCCGCTCTACTATCTAATGTGGCACAATTCTGCTTGTAATATAGTAAGCACTTATTTATTGATATGCCATGATCTCTTGTTTCTTTTTTGTTGTTTTTGTTGTTTTTATACAAAAACAAATAAAAATGGTGATTGAACTCTCAAAGAAGATGATCTGTACTATCGATAATGCAGATGGACTCTATCTCTTCTGGACGGGGTGTAGAGGATGCGCCACCATAGGTCCAAATACTGTAGCATGATTGTATGTCTACGATAGACTGTTGACAGCTGTCGTCTGATGAACTTGTATTGGTTACCGAGCGAGAGGTTGAACCAGCTGCAGAGCGCATTTCTACATCCGCAGCTGGTTGGGAGTAAATTAGGTTGTCGCTCGAAGTAAGCTGACAAGTTGCTGATCTGTATGGATAAGATGTCGTTGTTGCGCAATCGACAAGTGGATCGTCATCTGTAACCATATCATACACAGACGATTCTTCTTGCTCTGTGTGGCGTAGCTTCATATGTCGGTTATTATCAGAGTGAGTATATGGAGAACGATTTGTCAAGCCTGAATCGGTTGCGACCTGAAGCCGCAGAATCGCTTTACAGTCATTTCTTTCCCATCGATCACATCGCTCAACCGCATCACGGTATGAGTGATAGTCTGATATTAATATCGTATCGTTATCCCGGTCCGTATACATCACGTCAAACTTGTCTGATGCCAAACCGTAGAATTGCCGTACCTGTGTGCACGTTACCAAACAAAAATGTTTGCATTAGAAAGCTATACCTTTTCCCGTAGACCACTATAACTTAAGGGATAGTCATTTCCATAAAACGTATGTACGCGGCAGCATGGGTCATCGTTCAAAAACACCTTTAACACAACTATGTATGGTACACGAAATTCAGTGTCATCGTTCGGATTTTGAACTTGTTTCTCTTTCGCAGCCTCAATCGCACAGAGTTCCTGCTCTAACCATTTGAGTTGCATTTCCAGTTTCGCGATATTTTCTTTTGCCTTCTCAATGCATATGTCTTTTTTCTTCAATCGTTGTCGGTATTGTGCATAGGCCCACGTAACTTTGGCCTCCAAGTCTTCATCAAACGCCACCTTTAACCGCTTCAGCTCACCGAGTAACGCATGATTAACTTCCCGCGCGCAGAGGTATCGCTCCTCCAACAACTTCACCTTTGCCTCCAAGTCGTTTTGAACAGGCTCGCTTTCTGTATTTTCTTGCTGTAACATTGTGGTGGTTCCTAAACACTGCTTAATGTACTCTTCTGCAGTTCCCATCAGCTGTAAACAATCTTCTTCTCCTTCTGATAACGACGATGTGGATTCGTCGTCATTTTCTTCCTGATCAACTATATGAAGTTGTGGTTGTTCGGGCTCTTTAGGATCTTTTTCACACGTTGTTTCTTTGCATGGGTCGTTGGAAAAAATGTAGATCATATGCGTATATATATGTAGTTGTATATGGCTGTTAATAGGAGTGAGTAGGGTGACAGAGCGTGTCTATGTTGTTTGAGCGTTGTGTGTGTTTCAGTTGCTGAAAAAGACAAATGTACCAAGTTTATGCCTGCGCTATTTATACTGCTCTAACATTTTCATTCCGCAGCGATCATGGAAAAGAATAACAAACTTAAATAGAGTAGTACCGCGCACCAGAGATTAGGCCCTTTTTTCATGCTCTGGGCTTTGATTATTTTAATAACAAACGCGACATCATCGCAGATAGTCTGCGTTACTCCTTCTTTCTATACCCATATAAAAATATATATGTTTAGGACACCCGGTCATTGGATGTTACATTCTGCATCTCCATCCTCTCACGCCTATCTTAGTACATATTCAATGCTACATCCTCCTGACTGACTGTGGGAAGCACAAGTTTTTCCATTGAAACGTTACACTTCTTTGTGTAGATTCTCGATGAAATTCGGATGACGAGTAAAAAGCCTGCGTTGACTAGCTTACCACGTTCAGATTTGTAGGACTATTGGAACGACTCTTCATACTGTTTTTGTGCTCTTTCCGCCTTAAACCATTTTTCATCGATTCTACAGTTTTATGCTCCAGAGCACTATCCGCAACAATTTCTTCACATGCCTTTTTAGCGTATTCTTGTTTTACCTAACGAATTAGGCAACCAGTGAGCACGGTAACCATAGGGACGTTTAGGCCTAGTTCTAAACTGTTTGCTGTCAGCTCCAATAAACTCTATGTCGATTGTAGCTCTTTCTGCATGCCATGCTCTTGAATCTTGCAGAGGAAGCATCAACTCTAAAAGTGCAATATGCTTCTAATTAATTGGTTCCAGCGTCCCGTTACAACATCTGTTTTAGATAGCAAGGTTGATGGCAATGTAAAGGACGCATAATCTTTCGTTCTTCTTTGGCTTTGTTTCTCGAGAAATCTCCCTGGCGTGTGCTTCTGATAGAATGCACATCCACGATTACTTGTGCCTGTTTTGTCTGACATTTAGTCTGCAAGACCTCTGTCCCGGATCGTTTTGGCTGTGATGTCGCTTTTCGTCAATCATAAAAGTAAGCAAATGTCGCCGTGCGCCTAGTGTCATTCATCTGCTCAGATAGATAGTCAGACATTGTACAGCTTCAAGTCCTCTACAGTGCGCATCACCACCGGTGGTTGTTGCTAGATTCCCCTCTTGCCGGCCTCACCGGACATGACGCGGGTCCGGCTACAGCCGTCGGCGGCGGTTAAGTAAAAATGGCATACGTTTGCCACCTGCAAATGTATCTTTATGCAACTCGATATGAACATCGTGTACATTGAGGAACCAATTTGAATGTAAGTAGAGTATGAGCCTTCGTCAGTCTATGTACTAATGACCGTATATTCAATCTTGCTCTTCACAAGCGCAAAATTTATATAGATTAGTGTAGAGATTCATTCAATAAATTGTAACTTTGGATAAGTAGAGCAACTAGTTCAGATGGCAATGCGCAAGTTCTTCTTTTTCTTTAGATAATGCGTGATTCATGTTGATATACATTACGTGATGTTAGAACTCAAGGTTACGTGGAACGAGTAAACACTGCGGTCGAGTAAGAATCATGAGGTAGATCATCGTTGGGACGAGCGTTTCAACGGATCTCGTCTATCCAGTGCAGAGTTGAATAATCTTTGTAGAGCGTACAGACACATTCGAAGAATCCACCATAATTTGGATCATTTCGCTGCTTGAACTAATATACATTATCCTTTTGCATACCGTAAGGACTTTCGCATATTGCTGATTTGTTTCCTCCACAACCCTTCCTGCGAATGCTCGTGATACACGCTTGCAAAGAAGTGATTGAGACATGCATGCCGCCCAGTCGCATGCATGACGCTGATACATCTCATCAGAAGCATGGTCCAAGCATCATTTTTTAGGTTTACTTGATGAAGGTGTTCAATTGCTCATCATCGCACTTCCCATTAGTAAGAAGGATCCTAAAAAAGAAAAGCTTGACAATTTTTCTGAAAACAGATTGTCACATGCTTATCCTACTTTCTGTCTTTCATAGATTGAAAGTTATCTTATCAATTATCTGATGCTTTCCTAAATGGTATCTTAACCTATTATATACCAATGACTTTATTATGCGCTAGCTTCCAAGTGGATCCTGCGGGATGGATAACCTTGTCCAGGTACATCTACAAACAATTGCTTGTACTGCCATTTACCCTTTTCATCCTGCACGCCATCGTCAGTTCACTTCCAATCGCATCTTTCCTTATTTACGTCACCTTAATCATCTCCAACATGCCTGTGCCTTCGTTGTTAGGTCCTTCAACATAAAATCGCATGAACAGATGGGGCTCGCCTTGCTGGTCATTGACGATTTGATATCGAATACGTCGGTTACGCTTCATACGATTACGGCTGGGTTCTCCATGACCTTTAATTGGCTCACCCAGGAGTTCCACAAGCTACACGAAATAAGTCAGCTTTTTTCTTGTTCTTTCTCTTTTCTCTTCTCTTTTGGTTTTACTTGCTTCCTCATTTTTTCGAACACGATCAACGGCGTCTGAAAAGATACCCGTAGAACTCTGGGATCCAAACAGCTCAGAAGTAACAAAGTAGACGAGAGCGCCTGTAATGACGACACCCGTAAGGATCACACCGACATTAACCGTGGCCTTTGAAGCAGCAACAACTGAGAAATGCTAAGTTGTGGTTACGGCACATAGCGTAGGCTACCTTTTTGTGGAGTAGACAGCTCTTTCCATTCTTTGGCAGTCTGCTGCGAAATAATTGAACTGGGTTTACGCGCAGGGGGCGGTGGCTGCGTTGAGGACGTCGCAAGACAGCGGCGTGGCATCGGTCGTGATGCATTCAGAGCACGCCAGGATCGTACACTATTAATCGTTTAATTCCATCAGAATGAAGCAAATAACGAGCTCACCTTAACGATCGAAGCATGGGTAACTTGTAAAGAACAACGGGTTTATTGAACCACGATGGGTCTACCATGCCCGCGAGAAATCAAGTCACGGACATGTCGTGCAAGGCATCACGTACCTGAGGTTGTGCTTCGCACGGAGCTAATTCAGTAGTCGTAGGAAATCGTAGAGAATTGGAGAATCGCGAGACGAAGGAAAAGACAAGTTCATCTTCACATAGAATTTCATAGGCACTATGATCAATTATGCACTGGTGGAAAGCAGGACTGGCTCAAGATGATGGAACTTATCCAGGGTGTGCCAGTAGCCTGACGCTATAATAAATTCTACTCGCCAACAAGTGTTTGGAAGTATCATGACTACAGTGAATACTTCTTGCTAAGGACCGGGCGTTTGGATTATTGAGCACTTTGATTTCATGGAGAAAGAGTCTACATGATAATAGGAAGCGTCCCGGCCTTTAACACCGAGTGTCAACCTTTCGTTCACATGATCGCTATATAAGCGCGCAAACTATATCGAAGTTCACTTTTAGTTACAAGCATCTATTCGAGAGAAGAAAAAATGACGCACTCCTCTTCTCCCTGAATTATTCTATTCAATGTAGCAAAAAGTCCTTCGGTCTGTTGCTCAGTTTTGATCGCGCTTGCAGACTTTCCCTACCATTTTGGCCGAATTCGTCTATTTCTTTTTATATAGTCCTAGTCGAGCAGTTTTTCGCAAATCAGTTCTTTATACACAGAGTTTCTGCAATTTTAGTTCATGTCTTGTTCGCTATATCAATTCCAGGATATTGTGCCTATATGAAAATTAATCCCAGTACGTTTATGATTTCTTCTTTCACAATTAAGCGTTCATGTATAGGCCAGTTCTTCTCGTCGGTATGCTGCAAAATACAGTAGAACAAATGGTTCGTTATTGGAGAGTATCTGATCTGGCGGCTAGCAATGGGGAGCAGTGACCGATGCTTCCCGTCGTATTGTACGGAAAATGATCGCGGATTTGCAAATGTACCGCGACCGTTTCGGCACCGAGGTGTCTTGGGAGACGTTCTCTCCGATATCGTTTGGAACAATATCACTCACGTTTTCCCGATAAAGCTGCAGTTGATTATTGTTGAAGAAGGAAAAACGATATGTTTTTCTATATGGAATCATGGGATACAAGCCTCTAGACAGTTTTTTTTGTTCTGAATGCAAGGAATATGGCATGTACAATTCCATACGCCTCTGACATGCGCAAATTACTATAATGCTAGTAACTGTAGAATGAGTCGGGCTGAGCTGAAACAAAGTCTAGTTTGCATATGTTTTAGATTCTGGAGTACCTTGATCCCAATATTCGCTTTAAAACTCATGTGCACTGATCAACGTGCACTCTAAAATGACGCACTATAAACTTGGGTATTGAGACTTGTAAAAAAAGTGAAGTCTATAAGACTCGATTGTAGATTTTTTATTCCTGTATGAGTACAATATCTATTGCTACTGAGATCTCTTTCAGTAATCGAATTCAGTAGAATGGTGTCAGTATTGCTGGTTTGGAACATCCATATATGATATAAGACTCTCAAACACGATAAATATCCACGCATATGAAAAATATATCAATTTATTTCTGATACTCTCGAAAAATGGCATATGAAGTTAATATGAAGTATAGTCATATGCAGACATACTATAATTTAACTGCTAAAA
Source organism: Saksenaea vasiformis B4078 (assembly GCA_000697055.1). Taxonomy (NCBI): domain Eukaryota; kingdom Fungi; phylum Mucoromycota; class Mucoromycetes; order Mucorales; family Saksenaeaceae; genus Saksenaea; species Saksenaea vasiformis. The sequence continues at coordinate 109,258 of JNDT01002340.1, read as the reverse complement.
TTGTAAAGAGTGTGCGTTGTCTTTGTACAGAAATTTACTGAAGGATGATGGAAAAGAGATACAATGAAGTATCTGTCATGTGAGAAACGAATCGTCCTGTACACTAAAGCAGATATGGATATTTGTGCATATTTCTAGGTTATGGCATCATGTAGAAAATATAGACTAAACCATTTTGTTTTGTTTGTTCAAGGCACAGGGATACTCGGACGTTGCATATTTATTTGTCACCTTCCAGATCTAAGGATAATTCTGTATTTACAAAATTTCTGAACATTGCTTCTATTCTTTATGAAACATGATTTTCTACTGCAGCTTCCAAAAGACAACAGGCCGTCGAAAGATAGTTTCCTTGAAAACTCAAATGGGAGCTCTTTCCTTATGCAATTGTCGGATTTCTATTCAAACAATTCATAGAGATATTACAAACTTTTGAACTGCACTCACATGCATTGGACACATGATAAGGAGAAGAGGTATACAACGTAGAGAGCTGTAATCGAAAAATGAAGAAGATCTTTTTGAAATAGATTGGATAATTTTCTTTGTAGGTATCGTATGGTCAGTAATCGGAATAAGGAATATTGATGTAAAAACTCTTTCTATAAAAAATCGATAATCTAAAAAAGGCCAAACACCGATATCTATCTGACTTTGATGTCACAGACTTTTATATCACTATGCCCGGTATGCAGTTAAATTTTTGTGTGAGGCTACTGTCACTCATGATTTCGCTCGTATACATACTATTCATTGTCTTCAGCTTCGCTGTCTCCTGACTACACTGGCTATCATTCGTAGATACATCTCGCATATACTGGAGGTAATGCTGCACATCTGCTTTCAGAGCAAAAACAGTATCTTCATCAAAACCTTTAACATTAGCTATATAAATTTGCAAAATTTTTACTTACATTTACTACACTCCCCTCCAAAAAATACTCGTACAGTCCCAAAATTTATCCTAAATAGGGAAGTGTATACCTTCTTTTTCTTTCTTCTTTTCTTCCTTTTCGAAATAAAGTCCACGCGATGCCACTACAAAACATTACCAACACTCCTCGTAAACCCTATGCCGAAGTTTCGGTCAGTGAACGCAACCAGATCCTTGGGATGAGGCTTGCTGGAATGTCCTATGGTCAAATTGCCAAGCAGAAGAATATTCCCCGTTCTACAGTTAGTACGATTATAAAAGCCATAGAAAAAAATGGTGACGCTGCACCTAAAAAGCATCCTGGAAGACCAAAGAAGATATCAGAACGAGCCTCACGTCTCATTGCTTCGAACATTCGCCGGGAACCAAGAAAGCCATTGGGGTACCATCTTGCCTTGGCGCAGCGCGATTCGACCACCGTGTCTCTCAACACATTTCGCAAGGAGGTTCACGCGCTTGGCTTCTTTTCACGCCGTCCTGTTACTAGACCCAAACTAACGTCGCGGCATAAGGAAAGCCGTTTGAAATGGGCAACCGAGCACCTCCATTGGACAACTGAACAATGGGCCAAGGTGATGTGGTCTGATGAGTCTCGATTTCGCGTCGAAGGCAACGATGGTAGACAGCGTGTTTTGAGAAAAGATGGAGAAGGTCTTCAGGAACGTCACATCACTCAGATAACCAAGTATGGTGGCGGTTCGGTGATGATATGGGCAGCCTTCACTGCTGCCGGTGTTGGCCCAATTCGGCTCATCACCGGCAACATGAACCAGGATGAGTATGTGAACACGTTGTCAGAGGCCTTCTGTCCGTACCTCCGGGAGATGGTTGCTGACGGTCAAGAGGTTGAATATGTACTTCAGGAGGAGGTGCCAGCTGCCATGTCGGCGCTTACGCGACATGGTGGAAACAGATGAACAAGGTACCGACCATTGGGAAGTGGCCCGCTCAAAGTCCCGATCTGAACCCAATCGAGCATCTCTGGGACGAAGTGTGTTGTATGGGTAAGTTAATTGGGACAGTAGACGGATAGAATCCTTTGAGACTGTTGGATGTCTTTATTTCAGTTAGATTGTCTGCCTATTTGTATGATTCAGTCTTTTAGCGGAAATAAGAATTAGTGAACGTTCTTCTCGGTATTAGGTGTGGATTATAGAATGGATCAATTACTGTGATGACACAGTGCTACCTTGTTGTACTGAACTCGGTGATAAGTCTAAGTTATAGATGATAAGGTTCAGTTGGTGTTCCAGTGGAGAAGTTCACTGTATATGGAAACACGATTAATCCCCGATCTTTCCTGTTATGGAACACAATTCTATAGGATGGGCATTACGACGGTCAACATATACCACAAAGTGGAGCGAATCCTTACGCCCAGAAGACATAGCATTCTGAATGCAAAACAGTTGGGCCAGGCATTGCTTGACGAGTGGGCCAAGATATCCTCTGAGGTATGTAGAAAGTTGGTGGAATCTATGCCCAGAAGATGTCAAGCTGTTATTGACGCCCATGGTGGGCATACCACATATTAAACAGTATATTTTCTGAGTATGGAATAAATATATACATGTTTGACTATGGTCATATCGAGTTTGAGAGTTTTGATGTTTATACTTTATGAGTACTGGACCTTAAGATTTGCTTAAGGCAATATCATGTTGCTGGGTTACACCAAGTTGTACGAGTATTTTTTGGAGGGGAGTGTACCATCATCCGCGATATGAACTCGTACAACATGACAAGACGCGCAAGAGGCGAACTCCATCCCCCTCCCCCTCCTCCTCAGGACATGTGTCGCATGTGCGACATGAAGAAACCAAAGGCTGGCTTCTCGACGGTAACACATGGAAACTTGCAGTATTTGAAATTCTCATGCATTTATCAATGAATAGAGCCAATGGAAATGGTTCAAGCAAGGCGACCGGGTGCGTATCGTATGCTGGCAGATGGAAGAGGCCGAGGAGCGGCAAAGAATTTATAATAAAAGATTATCGTCGTAAACTCTGGGTCCCAGTTTGTAAAATATCGTGCATGTTTATGAATAGCAATATACTATAGCTGCATTGACGTCTTCTATGCTGGTTCGTCCTACGTCAACTTAACTGAATTTAGTAGCGGTTATGCGGTCTTGTATAAACTGGTATGTTCAATAGGGGTTGTTCAAGTAAGTTTAACTAGACGCCATAGGAACCTATACATGTGTGGACTTCATGTATTTGAGAAACAGAGGTAGAAATAAAGATGGTAGACAGGTACAAACAAGGTATCTGTGAAACTGTTGTATCTTTATTAGATAGATCGTTTACTCGTCTTTGTATGGCTCCTAAATAAAATTAATTTAATATACTGTGACGATATGGTGCACAGTACAATATCAAGAGATATTGGAGTAAACAGGATGAGGATCGCTATTACTGTAATTATTTCATTGCGGGAAGCTCCTAATAACCATTTATATGGCATTCTGGGTAAAATTCAGGTTTTAGCCTATGTATGAAATACATAGAAGTTGTTAAAATGTAGCGCATAAACGAGAATGAACAGTATGGTGAGAACATACTGAAACGCGTCAACCATAGTAAGCTGAACGCTGATAACGCGCAGGGTGTTACCAGCTGGTAGAGCCTCCTTCAGCTTTGATTACAGCTTTTATCCGCTCAGGCATGGATTCGATAAGCTTATTCCACGAATCTGCATCCAAGGAAGCCCACGTCTCCTGTAAAAGAATTTCCAATCCGTCAAGCTTTGTAGAAAACTCAGTCCTCTTTTGTACGCCATCTTTCATTTGCTTCCAAATGTTTTCGATGGGATTAAGGTCTGGTGATTGCGCAGGCCAGTCTATGATATATTATTGTTTTGCAACCACTTTTTTGCAATATTGCTGTTATGAACGGGTGCACCATCTTCCATCAGGATTAGTTGTTCATTTCCTTTTCAGAAACGGCGAAGCGGACCCTCATACACTTGGTCCACAAAATCCTTAGCTGTCCGTCTGTTCTTGCTTAGGGTTACTAGTTCTGATTTCTCCCCATAACGGATGGTACCCTATACCATGATAGATGACTTGTTACTTTTGAATGTAGGCGTAAGACATTCGGTGTTGTTCGCTTCGTTTGCAAATCGCCATACACGCGTGACATGGGAGTTTTTGCCTTTTTCGAAGGATGCTTCGTCCGTCCAAACTACCTACCTCCACTCATTAATAGCCCAGTCTTTATGCTTTCTAGCAAAGTCCAGTCGTCTTTTCTTGTGAACTTTGCTGAGAAATGGCTTCTTCTTTGCGATATGACTGTGGAATCCTTGTTCATGAAGCGTTCTGCGAACTGTGCGCTCACCGACTTTAACTGGTAATGCCTCCGTAATCTCACTTAGCGTTGCGCGACGATTCTTCTTCACTATTCTCAGTAGATTGCGAATATCACGTTGCTTAAATTTTTTGGGTCGTCCAGACCCTGCAGGTCGCTTGACTGTGTGTCGCCTTTCGTAATTATGCAAGACGCGATATACGGTTCTTAAATGTACTAAAGTCTTATTTGCAATCTCTTTTGGCTTTATACCAGCTTGAGCAAAAGTAACAATTCGAATCTTTTCTTCGTCAGTCAAATGCATAATATACAAGTTTATGAATATAACAACCTTTGGAAGCTCCTAATGAATTTTTTGCCAATTTTTTTGTCATGTGCCTGAACTACAGAGTCGCAGATGCAGACACCCGATACATCACAAAAGAATAGCTCTTTTAACTGGTCACCATCCTGATCCGTACACGTTCTTTACTGACGCTGTTGTCTTACACAGTACGTACATAAACCATAGATCCGTACTTTTCAATTCTCTCTTCGTTACAGATGCAAATCATGTGAAATGATGAAAGACGATCTTTTCCGATAAATATTTTCTCATTTTTTTTATGCCACAGCCAGATATTTCGTTATGTTTCTTTAGATATCCATCTCGACTACAACATGGCTTATAGGCTTCAGAAAAGCTATAACCTGTCGGCAAATCTTCATTGATTTTGGCTGACTGACATTTGGCCTCATTCTGAAAAACTGTCGTGTATGACATACATGCCTGCCTTCTTGTTGTCCACCCGCGTCTATCACCGTAGATAATACGGCGGTATACAAAGGTAAGTCGCATATATATTTGACCATCTTTTTAAATTGTGTTTTTACAGGTTTGTTGTTAACATGTTGTTTCTCTGTCAGTCATTTAAAAACCGTGCGTCACCGGTTAAAGGGTAGGTCTCTCATATGCTTAGTATACGCGCTGACACTTTTGCAGTGCGCCACTGGGTTCCCGTAAATTACGTGGGATAAGGCAGGCTGATGATGGAAACCTGTGACTTTTGTCCAGTGTGTCCGAAGGCAAATTCCTTGTACAACGTCATGAAAGCGTGCCCGCGTTTCGATTTGAAGGTCCGTCATCGTCGTGGCACAAAAAAGGAAAACCGAGGTCTATAAAAAATTCAGGGCGTCCCCAGCTTTTTCCATCTCACAGTGCCTTTTCTCTTTACTTTTCTATTCTAAGATGAATGCTTGGTTATCTCGAAAATTAGCGTCTGTTGCACAGCCCAATGTGGACGGTACCGAAGCCCAAAAGCAAGCTATCCAAGAAATTGTGAAGGAGTTTGACGTTTCAGCCGAGCACTTGCGCTCCATCATCAAACAATTTTTGGAAGAAATAAACAAGGGTCTTGATCATAAGGGTGCAACTGGTAAGATAGAGAGGTCAAAAATGTGTCTGGTATTGATGGAGGGTTAGTACCGATGATCCCAAGTTACGTTACTGGTCGTCCCACTGGTGATGAGACGGGACGATATTTAGCACTCGACCTGGGCGGCACTAACTTGCGAGTGTGCGAGTTCACTCTCTTGGGTGGCGGTGAATACAAGGTGCACCAACAAAAATATGTGGTTTCAGAAGAACTCAAGACGGGTGAAATGCGACACCTATGTGATTTTATTGCTGATTGTGTTGACAATTTTATCACCGAGAATGGTTCTGAAGACTTGGACTCGGATCTTCAGTTGGGTTTTACTTTCTCCTTCCCCGTTTCGCAAACAGATATCAACCGTGGTACCCTGATGCGTTGGACAAAAGGTTTCAACTGCGCTGGCGCAGTAAATAAGGATGTGGTTGTGTTACTGCAAGACGCTTTCCTTCGCAAAAACTTGAACGTACACATTGCGGCTGTAAGTAGTAGTCATTTTCTGGGGTTTCCCGCGTGGATGTGATTGGCTGGGTTAGTTCACGGGTCACAGCTGAACAACCGATTTTTTTGGGAAATTACGTATGTCCTAATCTCCGATCCCGCGGGTTCCTTTTTTTTTCACAGCTGGTAAATGATACTGTCGGGACATTGATGGCCCACGCTTATCGCCATCCCGAAACCACGATCGGTGTGATCCTTGGCACGGGCACCAATGCTGGTATGAAAAAGTCACTTGAGATTAAAAAGGTTACTGATTTCTGGAGAATATAATATTAGCTTATTACGAGAAAATCGACAATATCAAGAAATGGGACGGACCTGCCGTGGCCTTTGACGAAATGGTGATTAACATGGAATGGGGTGCATTCGACGTTGAGCGACGTGTGCTTCCAACAACCATTTATGACAACAAGTTAGACAGAGAATCCATCAATCCACGTGAGCAGCTCTTTGAAAAGATGATCTCTGGCATGTACCTGGGCGAGATCGCACGAAACACCATCGTTCAGTTGATTGATCGATTGCTACTTTTCAATGGAGAATCTTCCTCCGACATGAATAAGCAATGGGGCTTTGAAACTTCTTATACATCATCAATTGCCGGTGACAATAGCGCTACGCTATCCGAGACACAACATATCCTGGAAGAAATCATGGGTATTCCATCCACAACTTTGGCTGATCGTCAGATGGTCAAAACTATTTGTGAAGTAGTTGGACGACGTGCTGCACGTCTTTCAGCATGTGGTATTGCAGCAGTCATGACACAAATGAATGATGTGGGAAAGGAAAGCCTGGTTGCCATTGACGGATCGGTATACGAGTTCTATCCTAAATTCGAGGAATATATGGTGGAGGCTCTGACAGAATTGTTTGGTGAACAGAATGCTAACAAAGTCAAGTTTGCCCTGGCAAGAGATGGTTCTGGTTTTGGTGCCGCCATCATTGCTATGATGTCCCACAAGGCTGCCAAAGCAAAGCGTTCCGTCCTAGCTTAAATGTTCCCTTCCCGTAACTTAAATCACTTTTTTTTCCCGCCTGTATCCTTTTTCCTCCCATGTTATCTTATGTATAAACCGCAAAACATCCCTAGCAGTAAATGATCCCTGAATTTCCGACCCAATCACTGCACGCCATACATATAATCTGGTCAGGGTCACAAACAAGAGATAATCATTTGACTTTTTTTTCCCGTCAACCCCGCTGGTTCCCGCAGACGACGTTACCATCTTCCCATAGTCCCTGATATTCACGCATGTCTCCACATGTTTGCTCTAAAACAACGCTCCAAGCGTGCGTTATAATAAACACCATTATATAAACATTACGAATGTAACAGCCAGTCGATACATCGAACAGGTTTAGCCAATATGTATGAGCAAACTGATGGTTGAATTTGAGTACAAATCAGGAAAGTTTTAGATAAGCTACACCTAGAACAATATCTCCGTACCACACTTTAACCGGCATGGCCCGGAAAAGTTGTAGAGAAAAGGCTACAGTAACGTTTCATCAGCCTACAAAAAGTAGTTGGCTCTCCATCGCTACGTCTCTTCATATACTGACAGCCGAAAGAACCCTGGAATTGGTCGCTGAGTTTTCTGTTCCGTTATATCACTTCCCCCACGTGTCCATTACCACGAAGATAGCATCAATCCACCAGTATAAAACGGGATTCCTGTAATCTCCACAATGGTCAAAGCCGAACGGTTCGACCGAGTCTCATGGGTTCTGCAACCTTACGTTATCGATGACAGACAGTTCAAGCTTTTCAAGACAAAAATAATGTCAATACGCAATTAGGAAGCGGGAGATCAGGGTGGTGAGCATGTCTTTGGAACGGAACATTAAGCAGTATCTACAAATCTGACTTGATCTCTCTCATTCATTCCTATTATGCCTCTGTGCTGACTGCATCCGAGGAAATAGAACTACCTTAGGTCTGTCATTGACATGGCACAACAGGTGGAAGTATACAAAGAAGGCGGAAGAACAGCACATCAAAGAAAGAAAACTGCTAGCTCTAAGCGCACCTGGCCAACAGTGACGCACAATTTACCACCTATCGACTAACCTTTAGTGTATGGATGGGTGGATTTTGATCGTGAATTTAGCGATTATCCGACGTATCGACCTGTTGTTTCTTTTATCGCTTGATGATTATGTTAGACCATGATCCAGAAATCTGTCACAAAGGAAAGACATCATATCAAACCAAGAAAACGCGTGGGTTATTATAGGATTCCGGAGCATTTTTGAGCAAACCTGAAATTCATAGAGGGTAAAGCTAAAATTATCTAGAGATCGACATTGCATTGACACGACATTGCAAACTAGAGCATGTCATGCTATTAAGTTTACAGCTTCTTGATCCAATCGCACGGTATAGAGTCCTGAAACAGGGAGAGGGAGGGCTGCGGGACGCAAGCGTCACCTCAGCCACCTCAATCTATCGATCATGCGGTTAGTCCATAAGACTGGATTACTGCGGCAGCACATACGAAAGGAAAACTAAAACATAAAGCAAGGCGGGCGGTATTTGTTGGGCTGCTTACAAAGGGGCCATCTGAAACATGACCCCCAGTCTCACTGAATTTTTCACACGCTGTCTATCCAACGTAGTAGCACTCAAGTGTGGAATCGAAGTATATCCCTGAATCTATTCATCGTTAAAGGATGGATTTAAAGGATAAGATGGCGATTATCAAGAAAGGTCAATATTCACTAAACGTCCATCCCGCCCTGGACCATATTTTTCGTGTTGGATAAAAAGTCAGTCGCTGACACGGCTGAATGAGCACTGTATGAAGTACGCGCACAACCAATTTGAGTCCACGCAAATCTACGTCTTGTTAAACACGACAAAACATCCGAGAAAGCGCCAGTGTGATGGATAAATGCTCTAAATGCACGTTTGATGACGACCGGTTTACGAGGCGGAGATACGTTGCACAGTCGGATTTCCTCGCTTATCAATCCTGAGAGCAGTACAAATGTAGGTATCAAATATAAATGACAAGAATCAGTACCCTCAATAATTTTCATGCCGCTATTATGCTAGGAGAAACGCGTCTAAAACTGTCGTAAATGGAAGCAGATGGACAGTTGAAAAGTTCCTGAGATCCAATAAAGTCCGACAAAAACACCATCCATTTGAACACACACATACACACTACACCCAACACACCTACACACCTACAAGTTGCACACTAAACGCGCACGTCCTCACAGGCATACAAACATACATACGCACACATTCATACACAAAGCGTAGACATATACGTACACACAATTCTTGTTAATCTTGTGATTTCCCGTTCTCTTGCTTCGGCACCCGTTACCATTTTCTATTTATGAATTACCTTACTATGGACAGAGCCACCGAAGCGGCCGCCCATGATCTGGCAGAGGTTCGAAAACTCATCGAAGGAATGAATGCTCTTGTGAATAGCCAAGCATTGCAACAACAACAACAACAGCAACAACAACAACAGGCTGATCATTGTACTTCATCTTCTGTACCTTCGTTTACTTCCAGTGAAACAGGCTACATACATCAGGAGCCTAACGAAGCCTTTATGGTGGCCGCTTCTGCTGCCGCCGCCGCCGCAGCAGCAGCAAACACTGCGACCTCGTCTCCTGCGAATATGAACGCGATCAATGCCCCGAATACGGAATACAGGTGAGAAAGATCTCCTACCCTTTCTAGGGATAGTATGCAAACAAAAAAAAATTCTAGTCAGGGCGTCATCGTCGAGGTGAATCACTTAATGTTTAACCGTACACTATATTTCCAACTTTCGCGTAAGTTACGACTGAAGGATAGAAACGGGCTTCATTCTAACGAAGCAGACTAAAACAGCTGATGCAACGATCGAGCCGTTGATTACCTGGTTACGTATGTCGTTCTCAGATAACTCAATTTCCGGAATGGTACTCCAATACAAAGGGTCTGACGAGTTGTGGAAATGTCTATTGAACCGTATGTTGTCGTTCAGGAAATATAGATCTTCTCACAATAGATACCTAGGGGATGATTCATTGAAGCGCATACTGAAGCAGACGATGAAAGGCGGTAGTATGTTGCAAATGCGAGTGCCACGCGAACAGGATCTATTAAGTGTAGGTAGAGTTAATACGGAAATATTGCTGAACTAATTTTTATGGTCTAGTCTGGTTATACTGATCGGCGTCTTCTTGCATTAACAAAGCCAGGCGCATAGCCCAAAGATATACGCAGGAAGTTTGCCTTGTTTCGCTTCCACGTTCTCTTCACTTTTTCTCTTCCTCGGCATATTATGATCATATTTTTTACGAGCAAATATATAATTCTCTCGCTCCTCTTTGTCTCCGCTTCTGTCTCTGCCCGATCTTAGTCTTAGCAGAATAGAAGTCATGTTATAAAATTTCGCGATATACGACACCGCCGGTCGAAAAAGATAAGCAAGGCGAGTATTTTCCAGACGTTGATACCTGGATTAATGCCCATGTTCTAAAAGTCTCGAAAGTTTAGCCTGTTGGAGCTGCAAGAACAATTCTGCAAAGGTCATTGTTCCTAGTCTTCCCTGCCACAGACTGATGCCGGTTACACAGTCCGATCCAATGAGCCAGATATCGGAAGTGAACCAATACTACAAAGAACATGATTAATAGAGTCTGGCTTCAGTACGATCAAATCCCTTCATAACTGTCTCGGGTCATACGGATAAGCTACGTTTTACGGTCGATCACGTTGATACCTATGACTTTATGATCGCACACAGCGCGCTCCTTCATTCCTTCGTTGATGTTCACATCGACATCTATTGTAGATTGCGATAATCTGATCAACTGTTAAAGCACAGTTGGTGCTACAACTGCAAGATGTAACATTATACCTCTTGATATGCGTTAGAAACTAGATGTCCAGTCTGAGTATCCATCAAGACGCAATGAAATGCAAACTTGCTGACATTGTCACTATATATATCAACGTTCGGGTGGGTCAAGCTTCATCATCATCCAATAGTTCATTAAAAGACGATATAATTGATCTAAAAGTCTATATCAATGCTTCTTTCTTGCTTATCAGACTTGAACGACCTTTTCAAAATCTCGCACACGGATGAGCGTCTTTGGATAGAACCTAAAACCATGGTGCTGCATACGCCTTCCCCTAGGAGTTTTCACCATACTGTCGTAACATTTCAGAGCTAGAAAGCACACTGGGTGATACAAGATGTTGGCAAGCTGTGCGATTTAATCCGGGTTGCACGTTTTGCGGCCACAACTGAAGATTGCATCTGGTTGCTGATCAAGCACAGACACTAGAGCGCACTGACATGATTTGCATTAAATTCCACCAATTATTCTATATTACCTCAGTACGCGTAGCAACAGATATCATAAACCTACTATTGCGAAAGTGAACGTGTCATATGCCCGGAACTCACCAGCGGCCCGTGAAATAGGATTGAGGTAGAATTGAGGGAGCGCTGAGTGCCTTCAGGCAAATCCAAATTCTGGACTCTGCTTTCTCTTTCTTTTTCTACGCTGTATGTTCTATTCTTATTATGAACCGAACACAACCGACGCCATCATCACCTTCACTGACGCCACTTTTACGGGATGATGAAACTGATCTGTCCACCCCGGCTCGCCCTGCTCTGAATTGGGATCAGCTCAGACGGGAAGCCAGACAACTTGAAAACGAGATTGATCTCAAGTTGGCAGCCCTTTCTAAAATTACCCCTAATGACGATAAGTCCGGCCCAGAATTGGCGATAGAAGAGCTATTGAAGAAGGTAAAGCAGTCAGTATTCAGGGCCAAGCATTCCGTTAAACATGCCACAAATCACAGCTTCAAGTTGTCATTGACAACATGAAAGATTTCTTGGATCGACCAAGTGCAACACCGACTAGTGTTTCGATGATACATCTTCGAGAACGCCATGAAAATATCTTATACGATTATACCAAAGAGTTTAGGCGGTTAAAGGTAAAAAAGAGGCGAGATGTGAATCAAGTAAACTGTGGTTAAGAACGGGAACGAGATAGGCTAACATCAAGGCAGCTCGTGATAAAGCTAGTCTGATGGATCAAGTACAGGATGAGATAAGGTATGATTGCCATCTCTGATCTGCGACTAATCTATACTTGGCGAACAGAACGTTTAATGCTGGTAGCGGGGATCATGCGGACTATTATCTGAGTGAAAGGAATCGTGTGGAAAGTTCGCATCAAATGACGGATATGATTATAGAGTAAGTATATAACCAATGAATACAGGTTATTGATAAGGCGAAAAAAAAGGCAAGCGTATGCAACGCGACAGGACGTGGCACGACAGGGGCATATTCTCCAAGGCGTTAATGCACGGGCTGGTGGCGTTTTAGGTAGGAGGCATTGTCCCAAGGAATTTATGGTATGAGATGACTCACAACCATGGGTAATACAGGGTACATACCAAGCATCAACAACCTAATTAGTCGCATCAATACGCGGAGAAAACGGGATACGTTAATTATGGCGGGGGTGATCTCTACTTGCATCATACTTATTATGTTATACTGGCTCCAAACCTAATGTTATCAAATAATAACCGATGTTTAGATCGTCGTACTGTTTTAAACCTCGTAGTCCTCCTTATTCTTATTTGTCCGTGGTTATGACATAATGGGTACTATCGCAGATGTCGGGAAATTGCGCTACAGGAAATAGTGGAATGTGCACCAGTAGTCTTCGTATCAAAAAAATACTTCCATTAACAGCAAAATTTGCACATGACATCTTTTTCAAGAGAGTTTATGCTAAAGGATCTCCGTGGCTGGGCTGGCCCTGATACTTAGAACGCACCACAGTTGCACTAGCATAACGCAAGCTATCACAGGCGTGGAATATCGGTGCACTTAGGGAGTATCCAATCTACTGTGTAAGGTCTACAGGTAAACAGTATGACAAAGCGACTTCTGACAGTGTCTTACCATGTCGGGCTATGTGTAACAAAATAATTGCTTCACAGTTCTGCATTAGGTGTTGTGTGTCTCGGTCCCACGTTATATTACAAGCTGACCTAGAAACTTGTCGTAACCAAACATCATACATGTAGATCACCAAATGATATAATGGAGCTACACCAATATTTTGATCGACTGGACGCGGTTTACTGCTCATTAAAATATGCTGCTCTAACCAGTTTTGCACGGGAAAGACAGAGGTCCGTATTTAGTATAGCGATTATGACAGATCATATTCTTGCTTGTTTGCGTCTGTAAACTGTAAAGGAGCTGCTGCGCCAGGAACCAGGCACATCAACTGCTTAATGACTTACGCTTCCGTCGAATTATTTTGCGGATACCACATTCTCAAATAAGAACATCTACTGCAATCGATGTTTATACCAGGCGATGGAAAGCCTGCATTTAATCAGTGGTACTTTGAGCCTATGAATCAGGATCAATTATGTATAAAATGCTCCATTTAGGAGATGTCTTGTACGTATCTTCAGAGATTTATGCATTTTACTGAGTCCTGAGTACGACAGTCAATATTTGTTGTCGTAAACGTTATCGTCATTGAAATCACTGCATGTCGTGTTTGTACATACTGGAATCGTACGGCCAGACAAACTTTACTTTCGCACGTGTGCGAGTTTCCGTTTACCAGATGACTTCGTCATATATTGGTCTAACAAAGATGATCACCATATAAAATAATTGGAGATACAGTAGAAGATGGATAGGAAAGATCAGTCTTTACCTTAAATGCTCATTACATCCCGTTATATGCAACATTTTCTGTTGCAGATAACCGAATCAACCATTGGTACGAAGGCTACATGGAAAAATACAGTATGCCAATACAAGCATTCGATGAACGTAAAGAGGAACACTTCTCAGCGGAAGGTTCATCTGGAAGAGAATCCAAATCATCTTAAGCTGATGCGAGAGCAACTCAACTTTAGCATTAAGAGAAACCGTCATGCACAATAGTAAGTGGCCCCTTACTTTACCTTCATATTTGGTGATAAATGAGTTATTTGTTGATTGATTTAGATACAGCGCAAGAATGCTCGCCTATTCGTTCAGGGACGCGCGTTGATTCTACTCTCGTAGACAGCAACGGTGCATAACGTGTCATCTTAAACGTTGTCATATCTTGTATGAGAACAGAGAAAGATTAAGCCTTTATAATCTGACGAAGGTTAATGGATAACGACATTGTAGTATGTGAACAAAGTCGGGGCTCAAGTAACGGAATGTTTTGTTATGTACCAACAAACAAAGAGTGTATGTGCAATTATTCCTTCAACGGTGCTATTCTTCGTTTCGTCTGCCGACGTCTAGAAAGAAAAGTTTGGAGTTCTTCAATTCCAACCGAAGATCGAATGATGGACGGTCAATAGCGTTACACCCAAATTTATGATCATCCAAATTTGGCCCTTACTCATACAATTCAAAAAATTCAAAGCTGGATGGTTTTCCTCTTCCGCTCATGACACTCGAGGACAAATCAAAACTAGTCGATGCGCTGCAACAGAGGGATAGAGCCAAGCTGTTAAAGCCATTGGCGATCTCGCCTTCCAAGAGCACTCCATATCAGCGTCGTCGTCCAAGCATAGCACCCACGCCGACCAGGAACCCCAGTATGACGCTTCGTCGTCGCCCTGCCAAACCCTCCGACATAAAGTTGTTACCTCGTCTGGAGGAAGAGAATGCTAGTTTGCCACAGCAGGTAAATGCTTCTCATGTATACATTAGAAATCTTTGATCTCTGAACTACCATCATGAACTAGGGTTCAGTGGAGTTCATCTTGGCCCAGATTGATCGCCAAAACGCGATGCTGGATGAGGACCCGAAGGCGGTATGCATCCAGTCCAACGAGCTCAAGGCTCATCTATCAACCATGCAAAATCTGGTTACCGATTCCTCTACCGAGAAAGATGATATTGATTGGGAATTCTGGTCCGCCATGACGGAAGATTTTGCTGGTGTCGCCATGAAGTTGCCGCACCTTGTGTCTCAGCGACTCAGGGCAGGAATTCCTTCCAAAGTCCGAGGCGTGATTTGGCAGGCTATGTCTCAGTCGGCCTCTCTTAACCTGGAAACCATGTATGGTCAGCTCGTGGCTGAACATTCTCCCTATGAACGTATAATTCAGCGCGACCTGGCCCGCACATTCCCTCATGTGGATATGTTCAAACAAGAAGGCGGTGATGGTCAACGTTCCTTGGAACGTGTGCTGAAGGCCTATAGCTTGTATGACTCCTTGGTTGGTTATTGTCAGGGATTGGCTTTCCTGGTTGGTCCGCTGCTCATGAATGTAAGAAAATCTATTTTTCCGCAAGCGGAAGAGGCTGATCTCTCAAGTGTAGATGTCAGAGCAACAAGCTTTCTGTGTTTTTGTCAGGTAAATTGCTTTGCAAAAATTGATCATTGCACAGGCGGTGCAGGTAGACCTCTGTGTCCCTTGTTAAACCTTGTTTTCTTTTAGATTAATGGAAACATACGAGATGAGAACCATGTTTACGCTTAATATGGAAGGTCTGCAACTCCGCCTGTACCAGTTCTCCAGTCTGTTGTCCCAAATCTTGCCAGAATTATCGGATCACCTTGCCGATCATACCGTAACCCCGCCGATGTACGCCTCCCAGTGGTTCCTTACCCTTTTTGCTTACGCCTTCCCAATTCCATTGATATTCCGCATCTATGATATCGTGTTCGCTGAAGGCGCTGCCGAAACTATTATGCGCGTGGCTATTGCAATGCTCAAGCGCTCTGAGAAAAAAATTATGGAAATGACGGAATTTGAAGATATCTTGGACTACGTGACAACAAAGCTGTACGAACCTTACAATGAAGATCCAGGAAAAGTAATTTCGGATGCCATGGAACTAAGCGGTGTGATCACCAAAGAGAAGATGGATCACCTGGCGGACCTGTACGTTGGAGAACTTGAGGAAGAAAAAAAGCAGACAGAACAGGTGTTGGCTGTTCGCTTCAATTTTTGGTCCAAGCAGGACTCATCTGACGACAGCAAAAAGAAAAAGCGAGAATCTGGCGGTTGGCTGAGCAGCAAACGCTCGTCCCCTACAGACGAACATCCACCTCCTATAGAAACAACACAGCATCAGCCATCGCACTCCTCGTCGACAACGTCTGGTTCGCAGGATGTTGCTATGCTCCACCAGCAAATTGAGGAATTGCTTCTGGCATTGTCTCAACTACAGAATGACAATATTCAGTTGAAACAAGAACTTATGCAAGTCAAAATGGATAAGATGGATGTGGAAGCTGAAAGAGACGCCCTGCAGATGACGATGGAAGAAATACCACGTTCGCCCACAAAGAAATCAGAGTCGAACGAGAAGGTGTTAGCTGAGCTAACCAAAGCAAAGAGTGACAACTTTGAACTTCGTCAACAAGTAGAAGAGCTGGTTCATCAGAACAATATGGCCAAAGATGCGCAGAATACACTGGTCGAAAAGCTGGTGGAACTCAAGCACAAAAACAATGAACTTGAAGATGAAAAGCAAAAGATGGTTAAAGAACTTAGGCCATTGCAACAGCGCCTTATGGATTCGGAGACGGTTGCCCAAGAGCTGCAACTTGACAAAATTCGATTACTGCACGACATTGAGCAAGCTCGCGATAAAACGTATGACCGCCGCCGCCCTATGTCCATGTACGTCGATCGACCCCATTCACCAGATGAGCGGCGCCAGTCAACGACGCCCGCCCCTAGCGTGCGGTCTTCCAGTGCAGCCTGGAGTGCAGCTCGAGCTGGATCGCGACGTTCAGTGGGACCAAGTGAATCAGCAACAGAGAACCGCTGTCGAGAACTAGAGCAGATGTTGGCGGATGCCAAACTACGAATTGCAGAACTCGAAACAGCACAACCGACGACGATAAAACGTGTTCAGCGCAATGGCAGTCCGACATCACCTACACGGACCGTTCGCGCAAAAAGTTACACCGGACAAGAACCTATCTTGCCAACAGACGCAACGCATAAACCATCTCGACGGAGTTTTGATCCCATTCCAACACCTAGGATCCAACATGACCTCTCCAAGCGTTCCAGCTTCTACGGCAGGTTCTGGTCCGTCATCTCTTCCCAGGATACACCTCCGTCCAGCCCAATCAAAGAAACTTTGACACAGTAGTAATCGTTTTTTATGCCCTTTTAGTTAGTTTTATTTGCTATGCCACACTATGTGGACCATGCCCCCCTCTCATTCTACGGTCCTTTCCTTATGATATATACCTGTGTTGATATTTGATTTTGTCTTTTTTTTTTTGACGAATCAAAAACGTGATACGTGGCAGAAAGATTTTTTGTGATTTGCCTGATTGACGTGGCAAATGTTACGTGCCTGGATTTGGGAACGATTTCGGCTGCCGCGTCCAATCAAGATGTGCTACATGGACACCTCCCATTTAATTCCCAGAGAAAATTTCGTATAAATACATCGTCGGGCGGGAGATGATCGTCCTTTACATCTTTTTCACCTTTTATCTTTCCAAGATGATTAAGATGCAGAGAAAGGCCACTTTGTGGACCCTTTTTGCCATCCTCTGTGTATTATTTATTAGCCGTAGCACTGTACGTGCTGATGATAAGGAATATGGAACCGGTAAGTTTTCCATGACAGAGCAAGAAAACATAGTTTTGTGTCAAGTGAAAAACTAATATTCTTTTTGTATCAATTAGTGATTGGTATTGATTTGGGTACCACCTACTCTTGTGTTGGTGTGCAGAAAAATGGACGTGTTGAAATTATCGCCAATGACCAGGGTCACCGTATTACTCCTTCGTATGTCGCTTTCACTGATGATGAGCGTCTGATTGGTGATGCCGCAAAGAATCAGTATGCCTCTAATCCCGAACGTACCGTCTTTGATGCCAAGCGTCTGATCGGCCGTCGCTTTAATGACAAAGACGTCCAACGCGACGTGAAGCATTTCCCCTTCAAGCTTGTCAACAAGAATGGCGCACCCAACATCAAGGTTGCTGTCAAGAATGAAGACAAGGTTTTCACACCTGAAGAGATTTCGGGTATGGTCTTGACCAAGATGAAGGAGACTGCCGAGGCTTACCTTGGAACCACTGTGACTCACGCCGTGGTGACCGTCCCCGCCTACTTCAATGACGCTCAACGTCAGGCCACCAAGGATGCTGGTACTATTGCCGGTCTCAACATTCTCCGTATCATCAACGAACCCACTGCCGCTGCAATTGCTTACGGTTTGGACAAGACTGGTGGCGAGAAGAACGTGTTGGTTTACGATCTGGGTGGCGGTACCTTTGATGTGTCGCTTCTGTCGATTGACGATGGCATCTTCGAGGTGCTTGCTACTGCTGGTGACACCCACTTGGGTGGTGAAGACTTTGACAGCCGTGTGATGGATCACTTCATCAAGCTGTGGAAGAAGAAGAACGGTGGTGAGGACATTACCAAGGATCTCAAGGCAATGGGTAAACTCAAGCGTGAGGTCGAGAAGGCCAAGCGTGCTTTGTCTTCCCAAATGTCTGTCCGTATCGAAATCGAATCGTTCTTCAAGGGCAAGGACTTCTCCGAGACTCTTACCCGTGCCAAGTTCGAAGAATTGAACAACGATCTTTTCCGCAAGACCTTGAAGCCTGTCGAACAGGTGTTGAAGGATGCTGGTTTCACCAAGGACCAGGTTGACGATATCGTTCTTGTTGGTGGATCTACCCGTATTCCCAAAGTTCAGAAGCTTCTTGAAGATTTCTTCAACGGCAAGAAACCCTCCAAGGGTATCAACCCCGATGAAGCTGTGGCTTATGGTGCTGCCGTCCAGGGTGGTATCCTTTCCGGTGAAGAAGGTTCCGACAAGGTCTTGTTGTTGGATGTCAACCCCTTGACCCTCGGTATTGAAACCACCGGTGGCGTTATGACCAAGTTGATTCCCCGTAACACTGTCATTCCCACCAAGAAGTCCCAAATCTTCTCTACTGCCGCCGATAACCAGCCCACTGTCCTGATCCAGGTCTATGAGGGTGAGCGTGCTATGACCAAGGACAACAACTTGCTTGGCAAGTTCGAATTGACGGGTAAAGTATTTTAGAAATGTGAAAGATGTCAGGTGACTAAATCATTGATGGATAGGTATCTCTCCTGCTCCTCGTGGTGTTCCCCAGATTGAGGTTACCTTTGAGATCGATGCCAACGGTATCCTCAAGGTTAGCGCTGCCGACAAGGCCAGTGGCAAGTCGGAGTCGATTACCATCACCAACGATAAGGGTCGTCTCTCCCAAGAGGAAATTGATCGTATGGTTAAGGAAGCTGAGGAATTCGCGGAAGAGGATCGTGCCGTTCGTGAGCGTACTGAAGCTAAGAACCAGTTGGAGAACTACATCTACACCTTGAAGAGTCAGTTGAACGATGATGGTGCGTTGGCCACCAAGATCTCTGATGACGACAAGGATGCTATCCAGGATGCCATCCGCGACAAGTTGGACTGGTTGGATGAGCACCCCAGCGCCGATAAGGAGGATTATGATGAGAAGCGTGAGGAACTCGAGTCTGTAGTGAACCCCATCACCTCCAAGTTGTACGCTGATGGTTCTTCTGCACCCACTGAGGAAGAAGAGCCCTTGAGAGACCACGACGAGTTGTAAACCTTTTTCACACACAGTAGAAACACAAAAGCAGTTTTCTTTTCCTTTAATTCTCTTCACTCCATCTTTTCTTAACAAAAAGAAAAAAAATCCCAAAAACATATCCTGTATAACGAACAAATAAAAAAAGTCATCAATGCAAATACACGCTCAACATTCCCTTTTTCTTTTAAATTACAGAATGCGAGACTGGACTATACATGGTTGATATATCATTGAAGGAGTGGGAAAGAGTGATGAAGTACGTGCGGCTACAGCATGATATCAATTTCTTCTGTTTCACCATCATCTTGTGGCATTGTTACAGATGAAGTATTTGTTACTGTTGATGATGCATGAGTAATGGTTTGGTTGCCGATTACGCCAAGATCCATTTGCTCATCTCCTAGAACAATCATGCTATTATTATGCTCATCATCGTCATCCTCACCATTATCATCATCGGAAGGCAGTAGCATATCCTCCAACAATCGACGCTTACGCAATGCCGCATGTCTTTTCGACCTTGACGCGGCGATGCTTTCAGGATCATGCACAACTGTCGTTGGCGAAATTACGCGCACTGATCTGTCTTTTTTCTTTTTTGTCATTTTACGTGTTGATCGTCTCTTTATGCCTTGAGGTCGTTTTGCGATGGAGATCGATCTTTCTGACGCTTCTGGATCTACGCGTGTTCCAAAAACAGATGCTTTCCGAGAACAATCTTTTGAAACGTATGTATCCAGATTGACGACTGGTACACCGTTTTGTTCTGCAATACATGTCTCGACATAAGACAGAATTTGAATAAGCTGATCGTGCGCTAGGAACGATAGATCAACTTCTACTTCGTCCATTTGCTCCGTATTTCGGGCCAGAATGGCCAGAATGCCAGGCAGCTTGGCCACATCCAGTTCATTGCTAATTTTACTCATTACTGTCTCTTCGATTTGCTGCCGATGCATAAATCGATACGGTATGGTAGGCTGTTCGACATCAGATTCGTCTGATGAATATCTAAATCGATAATTAAGCACGCTATCCAGCTCCTCGATATCAGAAGAAGCTGAGGAAATCGAATCGATTGAATTTCGTCCACGCTTCATGGACGAGCCTATAATCCAGTGGAACGGTTATGAAGTCATAACTATCTGCGTTTCTTACCAAAAGTCGATTCATTGCAGCATTCCTCTACTAGATGTTGATCCAGTTCATCCTGCCCGAACAGATCCTCGAAACGGATGGGCAGTGTCTCCAGTTCCCCCGTGGTTTCCTCTAGCCAAATCATCGACTCCCTGTGGATTTTACCATCTTTTAAGTAAACTTACTGGACAGCCAAGGTGAATGTACCTCATTATCAGATCCTGAACTTCCTGAGTTAGGTCTTCGACGGGCCATAAAGAGTTTTCTATCTCGGTCACTTCGCGTTCTGTAAGTTGCTGAGCAACGGTCATTCTAACTCAGGCATAAATAACTTCCGTACGAGGTCGCCGTGGAGCTTACTCTCCCATTGCAATAAGTTAATGAGCGCGTTACTGGGTTAGAACAAGATGAATTTATGAACGCTGTTTGCTGCAATGCTAATGTTTAAAGATAGAAGCTGGACTGAAAGGAAGAAAAAAACGTATGGGTAGTCCAACCTAAAGGGTGCGGGAATAGAAAAAAGTGCTGTCTACACGGGTCACAATCCGCCCGCTTGGTCTTGGCTGGGTCACGGGCGAGGTTAATGCATAGGAGAAATCAAACACCACACTTACGTTGCTGCTGACAGCGAATGGCCGGATAACGCAAGATCCGATGTTTTATATGCATCCAGGTTGCACTCAAATGAACTACCACCTATACTCATAGAAATTCAGCATACAGTTGACATGACGTTTATGGATCGGGTGATGGGATACTATCTATCAGCAAAAAAAAAAAAATTCGACAAAAGAGTACCTATCCTGATTATCATATGCATTGATCATCTAACTGGAAAGGAGTTGGATGCAAATTCAAAAACGAGGATTCAAGCCTTTATTAATGCTGCTTGATTTGCCTTTTGTGAAGTTTATAAAGGAGTACTGGTGTAAGCTCAAGAAGAATATTAAGAGAAACTCGATAAAGCAGATACTCTGAGACATAGATCAGGTGTTCTGAGTCCCATAAGTTTATTCACTTCTCGAAGGCGGAGCCGTGAAAGAAGAGTGATGCAGCCAAAATTGAGGAGTTTCCTGAGTCGGCTCGTTCCAAGAAGAGAAAAACTGGTGATCAGACCGATGCAAACCCGGTAGAACTTAAGAAAGGCACTACAGTTTATCGTATTGTCGAGTTTATGGAGTCACTGATGAGTTATCCTGGATAAACATAATATGAAGAATATATTTGTTGTGATGAACCAGTTGCAGAATCCATCACTCTCACTCTGTTGTGGATACTACCGACAATTGCAGCTATAAACCTTTGTTTATGCTGTCATATTCGCCCTTCTTGAACCCCATTGAAGAATGCTGGTTCAAGATCAAGAAGAATATTAGAAGAAATCCGCTCGATAGAACTGACGTGCTCATGCCACGCATTGCTGAGGCATGCAAGACAGTTGCTACAGCCGATTACCAAGGTTGGATATGACATGCTGAGGCTTATTGGGACCAGTACCTGCAAAAAGAGATCGGCTTGAAGTAGTACATCTCGTCTCAAAAAAAATTGTAATCGTCTAAAAGTAAAATTGATTGGTCTAAAAAGATGCAAATTCGTCTCAATCTCAAGTTAAAATACTGGGAACATAACAAGGAGCCTTTGTACGCCAGCGAGACAATTGCGTCTTGAGTCGCTCTTATCGTGCACCCTGTGCTCTTATGCAGGAAAGCCCATAGATGTCCAATTCGCGCCACAATGCGAAGTTGCCACATTATGCAAATGGAAACGAACATGACCATACACGGAATATGTGCTCCGTTCTCTTTATCGTTATATAAATCCTTTTACTTACAGCGATGTTGTTACTGCAAGGATGCAACGTAATATGCAAGCAAGATTTGTAACGATTCATGCTTTGGTTCCCGAAAACGCCGACGTCTTGCGTCTGTCAAAGATGGAACATCGGACCTGCCAGATCCCTGAGAGTGGCGCTGTATGTCCCCCAAAGCCGACTAGATATCATGTCTGCTAAGCGCAATATAAACCTTTTGCAGCGATCGCTACATCAGCATATATTAAAAGAAAGAGTTAGCGAGACCTATTTACCTTGCCAAATCTGACAAGTAAACGCTACCATCCTCATGCAAAATACTACCGAAACCGTTGGATTTGAATCGGAACCACTTGCACCTGTCAAAGGTGCAGCTGAGTTTTATGTGAACGTAAGACCCCTATGGGGTCAATTGAATGGCAGATACCCCTCTCACTGCATCTGCGTATTAGTAATCGGTCGCTCTGTATAGATGGTTGAATGATACAACCTACCTGCCTGCTATTCATAGATCACAAACGCAGGTGATACTGCGGAAAGGCTTAGTTCATAAATATTGATGTCCTACACGGATACCTCCCCGGTCCCTGTCCAGCAAACAAACATTTGCTGGCGGTAAATTCGTTCCATGTGTTATCGTGAATCAAACCTATAGCTTTAAGGTCCTAGAAGACGTATGAAGTTACCTCGGTATACCAAGTGCTTTGAATTGCTCATTTAAAGGGGTCAATCCGTAGCATAAACAGTGATGTTATGTGAGCGTTCTTTTGTCTGGTGAGATGCATGTAACTACTGCGATATCTACAGAGCAACAACAACAGTCCGTGTAAGATAGAAAGTTATTTATGTGGAACGTTATTCATTTTTGTCATGCAATGATGATCGGTTTCTTTCGCAACCGTAGGCACTATGACTATCAGTAAAACATTGATGGAAAAGGGGTACTAAGTGCCTTCCATTCGTTTGTCTTCAAAAAAACTTTTTCAACTGACTTTATATTCTTGGAATACATGCTTATATAAGTCATTATCCAGTGTGGATGTTTTTATTCCGCGAGCCATCTCATGTCTGGGTTCGGGGCTTTAACCCCGTATAACGCCGTTATCTTTTCTCCACCTTTCCTTTTCTCACTTTTTCCTTAATTGATCTCCTCCATGGCGAATGCTGTATCTGTGTTAGCGAGCAAAAAGACCGCAGGCTCATTATTCGTCATCGGCCTTGCCTATGCTCTCTTGAAAGCAAGGAAGCAGTTCCAGCAAACTATGAGCGACTCACAGACCAAAGAGACTCGCAAACGCAAGAGCAAGGGCAGAGTCGGGGTGAATGCACAGTTCTTGGAACAAATGCGTAAACTCCTGCCTATTTGCATACCAGGTAGAGTGGTCGACCGTGGCGACGGAGTTATTAACATGAGGTCCCAGGTGTTTTCTCAAAGGAATCAGGCTTGCTGGCAGCATTGGCGAGTGTTCTCATTGCACGCACATGGCTGGATATTTGGTACGTAAAATTTACTTACTGTTTTTATGCTTATCCATGTCATTCGAAAAGGTTTTCCGGATTTAATGGGTAAGGCCCTGGTAAACGTGTTGGATCAAGGAGAAGGGGAGCATCCGTCTTTCTTACCGGTAGGTCAGTTCTGTAGTCAAAGCCATTGTGTCCCGTAATAGGAAGGTCTTTATTGCCAAGGCCATCGTCGAATTTGGCTTAATGATGGTAAGAAAAAATTAGGATCGTTGAACCAGATGCTTACCAATATCATGTACAGTGGCCGATGAGTATTGTTAACAACTGTCTCAAACTGACGATTAGCGCACTTGCCTTGTGCTTCCGTGAGCGACTGACGAAGGTAAGTTGGATGGAAAGATTATACTTTTTGTGGCGAGCATAGAATAAACGAGATTCCTAGCATGCACATAACCAATATCTCGATGGAATTACGTTCTACAAGATCTCCAATTTGGACAACCGACTTCAGAACGCAGATCAGCTACTGACGCAAGATATCGACAAGTTCGCAGAGAATTTATCACACTTGTACTCAGATATTGCGAAACCTGTGGTTGATATCTTCCTGTTCGCCTACAAGCTTGGTGAAGCCATGTAAGCAAACAATTGAATGAACCATAACGGGAAACTGACAAAGATACGTATGCTAGTGGTAATGAGGCACCTTTCTTCATGATTGCCTACTTTATGCTGTCTGGTGTTATCCTTCGTGCATTCTCACCACCATTCGGACGATGTAAGTCTCTCATATTCTATGATTGTATGTTTATTTATGTGTCATGCAAGATACTGCAATTGAGCAAAAGCTGGAGGGTGATTTCCGCTTCACACATGTAAGTTCCTATCCATGCGTTTTTCCTTTTCTGATGTAATCTTGTTTAGTCACGTATTATCACTCACTCGGAAGAAATTGCATTCTATGGCGGTGGAGAGAGAGAGAAGGACGTGGTCAATAGTACATTCCAAAAGGTGCACGTGCAGTACATTTAAAAGCTAGTACTGATACGTTGTGACAGATCGTGAATCATGTGCGCAAGGTTTACACACTGCGTTTCCTAAACGGTATCTTTGATTCAGTCCTCGTTAAATACTGCGCGACAATGACAGCCTACTAGTAAGCTACTTTGTCTAAAGCTTGCAGGTGCACTGAACTTTGTACGTAGTCTTCTTGCTCGACCGGTGTTTGACCCACGATATGGTGAGTTGTTGTTGAATATACTTGGTTTTGCCTAATTTGGTATATCTTCTCTTTTAGCTACTGCACACATGGGTGCCCTTGGCGACGATCCTACCAAGCTTATGGAGGACTACTCGAGAAACTGTAGGTTCACATCCTTCTTAACAAAACATGCGCTAATCATCTTCGGAAGCGAGCTACTTGATCAACTTGTCACAAGCTGTCGGACGGTTAATTCTGACAGGACGTGATTTGACAAGATTTGCTGGATATACTGTAAGTTAACGCGTTTTAGTTGTATCTGACTCCTGTATCTAGTCTCGCGTTGCAGAACTATTTGACGTCCTTACCGATGTTCGAGCCGGTAGATACAATCGTACGATGGTAAGCAAGGATGAAAGCGCAGCGAACCAGAATAAAGGTAAGTTTTTCAAACGCATATGGAACAAAGGAAAGAGAAGATTAACAATTACTTGTAGTTGTCGATGCCAATGCCACGAAAGGAAACGTGATAATCCAAGATGGTGTCATTATTTTCGATAAAGTTCCTATTGTGACACCAAATAGCGATGTTTTGGTAAGCAAAGAGATGGCTGTAGAGCGAGAATCTAAAAACATGTCAAGGTGAAAGATTTGTCGTTTAAGGTAAAGACAGGCATGAACTGTCTTATTTCCGGGCCCAACGGTTGTGGCAAGAGTTCACTTTTCCGTATTTTGGGCGACCTTTGGCCATTGTTTGGTAACAAAAATTAGACTAGCCCACATGGAACTTTATTCACAATGTTTAGGCGGAAACTTGACTAAGCCTGCTCCCAGTCAGCTTTTCTATGTTCCCCAAAAGCCTTATCTTGCCCTTGGTACTTTCCGCGATCAAGTAATCTATCCCGATACCCCTGCCGATGCCCGCCAAGCTGGCTTCACTGATGATGAGCTTATGAGATTACTGGATACCGTTCATCTTGGCTACCTGGTAGAACGTGAAGGTGGCTGGGATGCCATTCAAGACTGGGCTGACGTGTAAGTCTCCAGTTGCATGGAAAAGATTCTAAAAAGATTTATTAGTCTTTCGGGTGGTGAAAAGCAACGAGTTGCCATGGCAAGATTGTTTTACCACAAGCCTCAATTTGTATGTATTCATTGTCTATCTTGGGCGGAGAAAGAAGAAAAAAAAATTAACGAAATTGTGTTAGGCTATTTTGGATGAGTGCACAAGTGCAGTGAGCGTGGACATTGAAGCTATTATGTATGAACACGCACGCAAGCTTGGAATCACTCTCTTCACAGTATCGCATAGGTAAAAGGGAAAAAAATCGTATGGATCTATTTTAAGCCAGTAATTAGAACTTCTTTGGTCCGCCACCACGAATATCTCCTGCGCTTTGATGGCGAAGGACATTATGAATTCAAAGAGTAAGTTAAATTGCGTTATGAATATGGTGTCATCTTACAGATATGGTAGAATGGATCCTGAGGACTCGTCCTCGCCTTTTGGTTTTGGTCATGGAAAGACAAAACCGCAAGCTAAACTAGACGAAGATAAGCTGTAGAGTGATTTGATTATTTTCTCCTATTCTAAGCACACAAGCTCTAGCTGGTCTCTAAAATTTATTTCATGCCATATCACAGTAGACCGTTTTAAAGAAGGTGTTGCGTTGTAAAATCTTAAAAAGAAAAATGGAAAGTGCGAGCGATGAGATCGTGGTCCAATCGGATTGTTAGAAAGACAGGAAATTCTGCCATTCAACTTGCCATTTTCTTCTTCTTCTGCGTGACTGAAACTCGAATCGTTTGTTCATGAGCCGTCCAAGAAGTGTTATCACCAGCGTAGACGACGAGGTAACTTGCGTTGTGCGACATGTCAAAGAATGGCGATTCCAATAAGCCCAACATTACACAATAATTTAGATACCCAGCATTGAAGCGCATCTCGAGTACGTCAATAAACTTTTCAAATGGACCGTACAGGATCTCGATCGGTTCATTGCCTTTTTAAAAGCACGGTAGAGTAGCATGTAGAAGAGAAGAAAGAAAAAAAGGAACGCCAAATCGCTTAATAGTAAATCAGTTTAGCGGCCGAGGAGGCCTACGTTCATTCATTACGGAAAGTCGGCAAGGCAACGGCGCCTCCCGAGACGGAATCGTGCTCTTATTTTGGTCGTGGCGAGTCGACCTTCCAGCAGGCAGTTTCCGAATATGAAGCATCGATAGAGAAAACGGTGATTGTTAGAAGCGATGTAATACAAAGCATGCGGACTCAAATCGATCTGCTGATGAAAGTCAAGGTGAGACATCCAAAAATGAGTCCCTGAGACATATTTTACCCCTTCCTCGTAGGAATCCCACGAGCAACGGCGGAAGAAAGTTAAAACTGTACTTGGCCAAAAGAATGCAGATTATATTTTGTTCAGGACACGGGATCTGGCGAAGGTAATCTGTTTTCGTACCAAACGACCCGACTTATCCCAAACATAGCGTCAACGATACTATATAAGTAAATGCAATGAACTCGCTTATGCGCACCAGCAACAACAGGAAGGAGAATCCACACGTCGTCTTTCAGCAGAGGAACCGCGCCCTCGAGCATCGGCGGACAGTGGCCGCGAGACAGACTCCAGCTCCACGTCATCGACACACGACTCGAGACGAAGCATGGTTGGATTTATGGCACACATGAGAACGCAACTCGCAAATGCGACAATAACAGACCCATCAAGGCATACTGCACGATTTGCCAAGTTGAAGAAGGAAATTGCCGATGCAGGTACCTGATTATGGATGTTCCTGACAATGACTGAGGCGGGGTTTGTAGATGTCGATTATCGCAGGGGAGTTGTACACCTAGAACTATTGCGAAGAAAGCAAATAGACACAGCAAAGCATGCTATTAGGGTAGGTGGAATGTCTACTGGAGCATATCTCTCAACACGACAGTAGCATGTGGAAGCAATTCTTCTTAACAAGACTGAAACAACAAGAGCAGCTTTGTCAACTATTTTGGCAGCTGAGCAGAAGGCACTTATGGAAGAAACGACGGTAAAAGAAAAAATAGACCTATTACCCTTCGAATATATGTTAATCCATTGATACGAAAGATGATGAGAACTTCGATTGACGTGGCTGCCGATATGAATGGAAACAAGGACGCAGAAATGTTCAACAAGGAATATCAACGTACCAATTTTATGTCACCATCACAGATCTACTACGAGAATGTACAATATGGCAGATGCAAAGGTTAGTAGGAACAATTCGATGATCATTCCATCTAATATGAGTGTAGATGTTCTCTATGGTATATCTCTCAGCGACTATGCCGAAGAGCATGGTCGCACAGTGCCACTCCTGGTACTCAAGTGCACGCAAGCTGTTGAGCGAATGGGTCTTCAGAAAGAAGGCATCTACCGGATCTCGGGCCGTCAGAGCAATGTGGATGTATTGAAGGGCGAATTTGAAAAGGACGAGGAAGCACTAGAACTGGATTCTGCTAAATATGACGTATTCACCATTGCATCGGTGCTCAAGGTGTTTTTGCGCGAGTTGAAACAGCCGTTGATCGATCTTACTGTACAAGATCGCATGGACTACACGAGTAAGATGATGTGCTCTCTTCTACCGATGCGCTAACTTCTGCAACTTAGTGAAAGAAGAAAAGGATCGCTTAATGTATCTTCAACTCAAGCTATCTGGACTTAGCAAACCGAACCGCGACACGCTTCACGTCATTGTGGGACATTTGGCGAAGTAAGACCAACGACATAGGGACGTAGAGCAGCCAAATTAATGTTTAATTTTCAGAGTGAATGCGAACTGTGAAATTAACAAGATGAATATGCAAAATTTGTCTGTCATTTTTACACCGGCCATCTTTCATGATCATAACAAGGCAGATAACGCGGGTGAATGGTATTCGGACAAAGTGCTTGAAGACCTGATTATGCATCGAGATACGCTGTTCACCATTGACGAACAGTGTGCGCATGAACCTGGTCCGAGGTCTTCCGAGTCTTGGCAAACTTCATCCTCGCTATCTAGTCAGGAGCAGCTCAGGACAAAACTTCATGTTTGTCAATTCGATCAGTCCAACGATGAGTCAGAGATTAAAGTCAGGAAAAGACTTTCCGATTGCAGTTTTGATAGAGTGCCAGAAGAAGTCAAGCCTCCTGTCACAAAATCGCAAGGACTACTACGAAGAGCTACAATGAAAGCTCGGGCAGTGATACCTCAACGACATGATGCCAATCAACCAACGCCAGAAGCTACCTCCTTACGCAGATCGACTTCTGTGCGAGCACCATCTTCAAATGCCTGCTAGATTCCATCTCTTTCTGTTTCTCGCAGTGTATCATTAGTACTCCCCCCTTTCCTTTCACACTTCGATTCTAAACCCGTCCTTACCATACCTACGGCAACAGATCATTATGTACAACAACAGCGTGATTCCCATCTACACTACTGTTTCAAAGAATTCGGCAGAGTTTATCATAAACTATGTAATTGAACTCTAATGATTAAATTATATATTTTGACTTGAAATTCTTGGGCTGTCAGTGCAGAGTTTCAAAACAGGACGGTTCCTCTTCTGACAAGACGTCGCTTTTTTAAAATACCTTCATTCACTGCGCTTGACACGCGTGTTCTAGGCTGGTAACGACTCAAATTACGTAACCGTTCCTTTTTGAAAAAGGCAACAGCCTATATTCTTCCGTCTGATGTTGGTCGTGTGGATAGTGTCACCGTTATCTATGGGTGCCCAAGTGCCTGTCAAATTTGAAATGCCGAGAGACTTTATAGTACGCCATGACTTTCACAAATTAAACCAATCAAAGGCACCCAATGAGATTGGCCCCTCTAAAGCCAGTACAATGATCCACGTGGGCTCTGGGACCCAGCGATGACGATAGAAGACTCTGCCACAAAGTTCGCGAACATTGCGCCGCAGCCCAGGCAAGTATGCATGCATACTACTAGACCATTTTGAAGTGAGTACAGATGGGAATAATTCCATGCTATTTTCTACGCGCTATACATGACTAAATTTCTGTCTGGAACAGACGGACTTTGGCGGCCAGGTACCAAAGGTATGACGTTTTTTAATGTACCTGTTTGAAAACGTAAAATCGGCAAATAATTTTGCAACAGGAACGTGTTCGCTATTTTAACTAACCAAACGAGGGATCTATTGCAATGACGGCGTTAGCGACTGTGGGTGGATAATACAGTTATGCCAAGACACGAATGAGGTCGAGAACAAACTACTTTTAGAAAGAGCATCATTTGAACGGATTTTTATCCATGATTAATATTCCTACTCTGTAAAAGTGATATGATTATCAGAGACCACCGATAAACATATCCCGCTTACGCTATTGCAGACAATGCATCCGACATAGTCAGCGACTATCGTCGTGATACGTTCATTCTTTACATGTCCTCGCTACTGAGAATCATTATCCTGTAATTCATTGATAAACAAATGGACTGTTGACTCTTTGCGAGGGGGCGACCGAAGGTGAACGCGATGTGTGATCAAATATTGCTGTTGCGTTGATGTCGCACACATCGGCATAATACTCAAAGTCAATACGAACTACAAATTATCTAGGAACTGAGATCCGTCGGCTAGGGTCAACATTATGAGAATAATAGTAAGAACAGATACGTAAACAATGTAACCATCTCTTGTTTAAAAAAAAAGTCTCAAAGAACTCTATGTCTATCATATCATAACTAAACAACTGAGATCCATAACGACAGTAGCAACTGTCCAGACTACAAAGATTGACAGTATATCTTCATTTCATCCGTACACAAAATCCATTTGCTTCCCATCGGACCAAAGTTTTTCTGTGATTGCAGGCGCTACTATGTCAAGTTCGTATTTGGAAAACATCAAAGGAAAAATGGCACCATGAAAACGCCGCGCAGAAATTTGTTTTCTTTTTTTGCTTAATCTGTGTTGACTGTACGTTCACCGGTGATCTAGAGAAAATAGGCACCTGCCGCTGCAGTGTACATCCTGATTTGTAGCTGCGTAAGGTAGTATTATCTTCCTGGAATAGAATGCGGAAGGGTGGAGAAGGGTCGGATTGTACATGCTGTGTGGGCGGATCAAACGTAGAACTAGATAAGGATGACCAAGAGAACTGAATGCAGAAAGGGCAATGAGATCCACCAATATGTTCAGTAAATCGTGAACCTTCAACCATATTGGTATGCAAAAAGGAAATTTTGCTCTATCTAACTTGCTTATAAAGGTGGTCCAAGATCAAGCAAATTACCAAACTGAGGCCATACGTGGATTGATACGTTTGTACAACAATAAAGACGAGGATGTTTTATTTCATGTTCCGAGACAAACACTATGAGTATTTATTCCAAAAGCTTTTACTTGAATAGTATCAGATGATTATTTGTATTCTTCAAACAAAACATTTTAACGTAAAAATATGTATGTTGACGTGCGGATGCATCCGATTACGCATGTTTAGTTACTGGGTTACAATGTCTTGGTTGTATTGGGATCCATTGTCCTCCATGTCACATATTCCCGCATTTGTTTTGCTCCTTTTTAGTTTCTGGGGTCGATTACTATGGCAATTTGGCTTTTTGCTTAGTTGAGAGTGGCTAGGTGCGGACAGTGTCCCGGATTGAACACAGGCGGCGGCGGGTCACGCGTCTCGTGATCAACTTCTTCATCGCACTGATATGCTCTTGAAGTTTTTGCTCCGCTCGCACTTTTTTTCTTGTTGCCCTCTTCGTGTGCCGTCTCCGATTTGAGTAATATGCGGTGCTGAATCTTGTTAGCCTTTCTTCCTCTTTCTCGTTCCTTTCGCCATGTCGTTGAATAGACAGAGATCTCGAGCTCGCATTAGCAGAGCAAACACCATTCCCTCACTAGCAAGTTCTCCATTCGCGAATGACAGGGCTTACAACGATTCTATTGAAGCTTCGCTGCAGAACTGGCTAACAATAAGCACCGCAGAGCCACCCAGCTCGCCGGTTTCTTGGATAGTGGATAACCCTTGTCGGTGTTGCGGCCGACCGGACTGTGAAAACCTGGAAACATTGACAGCCGCTATCCGAAAACTGGAAGGAGACACTCGTCTCGCAGCAGGTAAAGAAAAAAAAAGAGGTACTTTAAAAAGGGGGCTTGGTCGCCTAATTCGTTACAGAGATTGGGCAAAGCTTATTGCATAAACATGAAACATACGTACTCGAATCAACTGAAATAAAATCGGTGTTGGAACAACAGGTGCGGTAGGACGGAATGAAAGAGAATGACAGACGTTGCATGTATCATGCTGTGTTTTGTGTAACCAACATTGTTTCTCTATTTTTTTTTGTTTTATTTCTCTTTTTAGGCAGATGAAGCGCGTGAACGGATCCGAGAACTGGAGCAAATGCTAGAGGACACAGAGGCATCCAAGCAAGATCTTCTCGAGCAAAAAAATAAATCAGTGTGGGAGTGGCAAAAGACGCAAAAGGTAAAGCTCACTATCTGCAAGCAACCCTTATTTTCGTTCCGTTTAGACATTAGAAGAAACGGCCGCAGACCTGGAGACGGCAAACAGTCGGTGCATCCAGTTAGCCAACGAATTAAAATTGAAAACGGTGGAGGTGGAAAAGCTCAGGATATTCAAGTATATGGCCCGTCAGGCAGATGTCCGTGAAGATACCCTGCGTACAAAGGTGTGTTAACAAACTAAGGAGAGAGAGAAAAAGGACCATAATTTGGTACTGATCTTTAATTGTGTAACGAATAGCTTGAAGATGCCAAACAAGAGTTAGCCGTCGCACGTAAAAATGGATTAAGTTGGGAATCAAAACACAAACGGTTAAAGGCAAAATACGGTAAGCTTTTGTTTACTAACAACGCAAAAAAAAAATATAGATTTAATTATGTTACTCAGAATCGTTGTGCCGCGCCTATGAGAGGCTGAAACTAGAACAGCAGGACCTCGTGGGTCTGGAAAAGGATGGTGATTTGGATTGGTTACGTGAATCGAATGACAGGCTACGCAAGGATGTACACAAGGTGAGAAAAGGGAGGAAAGGGAGATTTGCGTCCTAAAAATTTGACTACTCCTTATGCAGCTTACGTCCGTCTTGGTATCGCCTACCTCCGAAATGCAGCATGCCAACCAAAGTCATCTCATTACCCTGATTAAGGAACTGGCCTCTGCTAATAATAAGCTCAAAGCTGAACTTATGGATTGTCGAGAGGCATTATCCGAGACACGAGACGAAGTGATATCTTTAAACAGTAAGATTGAAGATATGGAGAGTGGAGCGGAGGATTATGATGCCACACCACCGTCGCCACAGTCAATATTGATCGCCAAACCACCTCCTCGTCGTAAATCAAGGATAGACAGCATGACACTTGAAGATGACATGATGCGGTTAAGCACGTCTGCACCACAAGCAGATGACAATGACATTGGCCGAACAAGGTTACGAAAACAGTCGAAGGTCCTCCCTTCCTCTCGAACAAACCAAAATAATAAAGAACGTGCGGCAACAGCTTCACATCTGCTGACAAAAGAACAACCACCTGCCACCCCCTCCTCCTTACCACCAGCCGCACCGTCTGTGGTGCATCATCATTACCATTATCATATGCAACAACAGCAACAACAACAGCAGCAGCAGAAAAATAAGAATCGCGCTAGGGAAGCAATGAATGTCCCAGAATCCAGCTCAGCAAAACCAGAAGATCATACTCATGCGGAGGTAAGATACTCTAGAAAAGAGAAAAGGAGGACAGCTGACAATGAAGTCACAAGGATCCATCAAGTGCAACGGTGATCTGTTTATCACCGAGTACTTCATTGAAAACAATGACGGAAGATATCACCAAAACACCCTATTGCCAACTACGATCATACATAACTCAGTCCTTTCAACAATTGAAGGAGACAGACATTAGAGCGCTTAATCGAAGACTGCGTCGGGCGTTTGATATACTGGAACTGAGTACAATGAGTAATACCATCATTGATAGTATCCTGACAGAGGTTGAAACCTTGAAAACACAATTCCTCTGGATTGAACAGGAAATGAAAAATGAACCTAAAACACACGATTGGGCGTGCGAAGGGTCCATGGAGGAATTTTTTCCCATCATGCAGCTTGTTCAGGACATGCTGCAGGAAATAGGGCAGCTGCGCACAACAATGAATGACTTGCAGCTGGAATACGTCAAAAAAGTGGAGGAGAGCGAAATGCGTGCAGAAGAAGAAGTATTAAGAAAACGCCAAGAAAAGAAGCCCTTATCTTCAAAACCTGCAGGCGCACTCGCATGGCTAACAAGCATGTTCCAACGGACATCTCATCCGAGGACATCATTATCGCGATCGGTGTCACACGATTCCATTACCGCTCGTTGTCTGAAGGACAAAATACCCGCCCCTACCGCAGTCCATGACAAACAAGAAAAAGTACTGCGGAAGAAGAAAAGCGATATTGATAGACATGGGCCACCCTCAAGTTTTCCAAGGCCATCAACAGAAAAACGACGCCACCGGCCAGGATCTACCCAGCCAAAGCCCATTCCGTACCCAACAATGCGTTCGTCACACAGTACAGGTTCACGGAAAACCCCACCGATACAAATACCAGCGCTTGAGTACGTAGTGCGAAAGAAACGTAGCGCGCTCGGCTTAACAGCATCAGCTGATTACGATCTGAGTACTAGTCCAGCTTCACCAGATATAGATGTCGATTGGAACGTCGCCAATACGTTTGGTAGCAGTTGGTTTAACAAATAATCCTATTATTCAAACATACTGCCTAAAAATGCCTTTCTTCTTTTGTCTTTTTTCTTTGTTTTCGTTCTTTTTCTTTTTTACATGATGTCGTGCCAAGTTTCATTGTAGCATTCCGAATCGTCGCTATCAACTTCAGAATCAGACATGTGCTCTTCTTCCCTCTTCTTCATGCACTTCAGGCAACGTGCTTTTTCAGCGTTACGGCGTTGATTCTAGTTACAAGTGTGAATAGTTACAGCATCGCTTGTTCTGCCATTGTACCTTGGCAAAGTGCTCAAGCGATTTGGTCCTTGTACAGGTCATACAGGTCAACGTTGAAGTTTGGGAAGCAGTACACTGTTTGCATGATATGTACTTTTTCTGTTTGTTGTAACCAGGAGGAGCATAGGCTACGCATCATCGTTAGCGCTGATTGAAGTCTCTCTTTTTTTTTTTGTTTGGTGCTATACGTACGATTATACGTGGCTTTTTGAATCTGGGTCTTCGAAAATGCATCTAATTGCTTGTCCTAGAAGGCTGCTGGGTAAGTCTCAGCATCACAGAGCGTGTTGACTGATCAGACGTACCATATTGCAAAACACGCATCGCAATGTCTTGATTCGCGATTGGTCTTGTGATGTCAGTTGATTTAGGGATCATCGTAAAAAGAAAAATACACAATCATATATATTGCCATTACCATTCGATGCATAGCTTCCATGCCCTTCCTGGTAGGCGGGCTGAGGACGAAAACTTCCTGCGGGTCCCTGGCGACTCATAAGTGGAAGAAGAGAAAGTCAATGCAGTTCCTGTCCCAAAATACGCCTTATAGTGACAAGTTATGTCATCACACTAGCAAATAGATTTTAATTGGCTGTCGTTCCTTCCGTGCGGATTGGTTGAGCAATTTCACAGCTCTTCCAAAGCGAGAGCGCGTGGAAGTTGCCATTAAGTAAGTATAAAAGATTCAGAGAATATGTTAAAATGTATATTATATTATGTATCAGCGCTAGACTGCTTGTGCAAAGAAATATCGAAAACATAGTCAATGTCCACTTTTTGTGGTCATCGTTATACTTGGGCCCGTGCGGACCATGTTTCACTGGCCATTATGTCGCGGCTTCAAAAACAGGTACCTGAAACAATCAATTGGAAGATCCCTGTGAATTGATTATGAATTGATTGTGTACGTTCTCCACTGTATCATTTCAATCTCATTAACCTCAATCCATGTATCTCCAATATATTTGCTGTGATAAAAAAGCACTGTTTCCTGTAGTACATATAGCTGTGTCCCCATTAATTTATCCCCGCATCGTTTCAAAGAAGGCGAGTGGATGGGGGAACACTGGAAAAGGCGAGATATGCGCTGTAGACTATCGTTAGTATATCCGCTAGTTATGTGAAATATGTCATGAACAGTGGAGGCTCACGAATAGTTTCTTCATAGCAGAGTCTATAATCAAGTTGAGCGTCGATCAATCAAAGTAATCATTTGAGCATCTGTTGCTAGAAAGTTCTCCACGTGTCGTCTAGGTTATTTGAATGACATGGATCGTAAGCGTGTGAGACAACGCGGCACCAATTAGGAATATAATCAATCAAGATTGCCTGCTTGTTGTCAGATCCCTGCTTGAAGTTGCCGACCCTTGGACACCAGGCTTTTACTATTTTCTGTCGCGCAAACTGTTAATAAAGAAATGCAATCAAAGTTTGATCCAAGCCATATGACATGTCATGGCACTCTCATTTCCTGTGAAGTGTTTCATCTTACTAAATGATCAACTAGCATAATAATGAAATGAATGAGTTGCAGCAAGCGGACTCACAACTCGTAACATGGTTTAACGAAGTTTCACCGCAGGGTTTTCGCGTAATAATCAACGTAAAGCCAAGAATAAGTGGAGATCGATGAACTTAATCGGACGAGTTATTCTGATCTCAATGAAACAGCTTCTAACATCATACCACTGTTATCTTACAACTGGTAAGTGTGAAGCATGATTGCAGTGTTTGATGACCGTTAAAGTTGAACCCAACAGTCGGCAGGCAGACGACTGATAAATTGTCGATGGAATCAGAATGATGCTGAGGAACAGTGAAATCAGATCATTTTTACATGTGTAACCCACTTTTCGCATGGCTCTTATTGATTCGTTTTTATCCTATGGCTACCACAAGCATACCTAGCGGTTGATCATATAACGTCCATTTGCCAGTAATTGGTCATATAATTAAAAAGTATATGGAAGTGCAGTGAACGGGTTCAGGAATAGCAAGTCATCAAGGCATATTGGCGTGTGTAAAACTAAACTGCGTGAAGACATGTCAGTTTAGAATACCATCGAGTGTTAGTTGAATCTGAAAATAAAGGAGTCGAGTTGAAGAGCGAATCATGGTTCTGCTATCTAAATCCTCCTACATCTCAAGGATATATATCGTCGCATACCCAGTTCTACAGAGTAGATGACACAGCATTAACGTATCGCTCTCAGATCCCAACCAAATAAGACACTTTCGAGGACAATAAGTGCCGACGTCTCGATTTGGGAGAAGTGGGGTGCGCCAGAGGTGTGCGCGGCTAAACCCGTGTAAACCAAAAAAAGTTGCAGCTGCTGATGACGCAAATAGCAAGTCCCAATAGGTAAAGGACCTACTTGATCCAACGTTAAAGTTTCTGAACGTCCTCTTCCTGTCTCCCAATGTCTTCTGTACCTACGGCTGCAACGCCGCAGCAGACAACGCAATCTCAGCCGCCACCACCTCCACAGACTCCCCAGGTGCAGCAGAATGCAGCGCAAGTTCATAGTCAAGCACAGGCACAAATGGATGTACAGGCGCGGGCCCAGGCCGCTCACATGCTCCAGCAACGACAGTTCCTGATGTTTCAACAGCAACAATTGGTACGATCTGGCGGTTTACCCACCACACCCATTATTACTCAAGGATCACCCGCTGGCGCTTTGCCTAACGGCCACCTACCTAATGCTCAGATACCCAACGGCCAAGCTCTTCCAGACGGCCCCTTGTCTAAATCACTTCCCACGGGGCCATTGCAGAGGTAAAAGAAAGCAACGCGCGCGTCCATTTATTTGTTTGTTACGTCTACCAACCACTTCCTCTACTGTTTCAGAACACAAACGATGGGTCAAGCTGTCCTACGTCTACTTCAATTTGCGGAACAGTTAAATCCTGGTGCTGAGGTATAAAAAAAGAAAAAAGAAAGGAAGGGTAAAAAAAAAATAGACTTATCGATTGAACACATGTTTGTCCTTATTTTAGCATGCGTTAGATCATTCGTTCTGGGAGGGGTTTGTGGATGACTTTTTTACACCCACAAGTATCCTCAAAATGACATTGTGGAACTCAAAGACACAGATGAATGGTCGATTTGGTAAAGAACAACTTTTTGTATCAAAAAAAGATTAGCTCACTGTCCCCTTTTTTGCAGAGGTTATACAACCGTTGCTTGTGCGTTATTTTCACACGCAATACGACTGCGGTGTTATCTCAATTCAGTTGACGCTAGAGCAGACAACAGAATATATATTAGCGAGCGGTTTGATGAACGTTGAGTGTCCTCAAGCGCGACTGATCCATCGATATCATAATGGATCTCTGGTAACCCACGTGATTGTGAACATGCATTGAAGAACCTGCTGATTATAACACATGTGTACGTATATGCGTGTGTATAGGTCGTATCAACGGGGCATTTGATGGTACAATTCGCATTGAATGCATCAGGTATATGGAAAATCGAGATTCTGCATTTTGCCACCCAGGGTCATGAAGAGTTCCTCGCACGCGATACGCTTTTGTCAAACGGGGACAAGAGCAAATCGAATACCAGTAACAGTAGCCCGCCACTAGTGCCACTGCCCGAACCAGCTGTCAATGAATGGGGCGTTCCAGAGCGAGTTTTCCATATTCTAGAGGTAAGACGCAATTGGTGCGATGTAAGAACGTTTCACCAATTTATTTGCGGTTTTGTAGCTGGCTGATGCAGCGCAGCGATTCCAGCATGTGGCTTTTCATGCCATTGTGAATAATTCAGCACCCAGAGGTATATTTTGAGAGATGGATAGTAGTAGTTGGCAAACGACTGTACTTATGTTTTACAGAAAGCTTGAACGCCATCGCATTTAACGTACGACAGCAATTAGCTAAAGCAAGGGAAGCGAACGCAAGTGGTAAGACATACAGAAGTTTGTTCAGTAAAGCACAACTACCACAAACTTAATAAGAAAATCTAGCGCTAGCTAATAAGCAAATGAACAACGCCGCGGACGCAGGAAGCGAGGCTGCATTTGTTGGAGCTCCGTCGCCAGTAGTAAAGACACAAGGTGGTTCTCGTCCTGCCGCACCCTCTTTGCAGCAGGAAGCATTTATGCAAATGCAGCACCAAAAGGCTTTACAGTTTCAGCAACAACAGGCCCTGTTCCGTCAAGCAGCAATGCTTCAACGCCAGACTTCTCCTCTTGGTCAGCATCCGACTCTGCAGCAAATCCAGCAGCAGCAGCTTCAACAACAACAACTTCGACAACAACAAGCCGCTATTCAGGTACAGCAACAACAGGCGATGCAACTTCAATTGCAACAGGAAGCACAGCATCAGCAAGCACAAATACCACCGGCGGCGGCGGGTCAGACACCGCAACAGACATACCCTCAGGCATACCCGGGTCAATTCACACCTCATCAGCAACATGCACAGCTGAGTGAATTCACACAAAGCCCCGTGATGCGTAAGGATTATGATGAACAAAGTTCTAGCTAAGATGCTTAACTAACTAATTCCTTGATGCACCAGGAAAACGGAATAATTCAGTGAGCGAAGTTACCAAGTCACCTGTCACACGCAAGAAAACGGCAACGCCAACACCATCAAGAAAATAAGCAACAAGAAAAAAAAACATTCATTGTCGAAGTTTCCTCTCCTCTCCATTGATTCCTCTATGTAAATTACTTTCGTCGCTTCCTTTTTCTTCCGCTTCTTTTTTCATTGTAAAAATCGTTATTTTTTTTATGTAATGAATTGCGGGTTTTACTTGGACACGGCCGAAGTCGTCGTGTCCGAGTAAGATCAGATACGTACAGTTTATTCACTGACAGCTCGAAAAACAATTCAGACTAAGAGCAAAAGTAGTTGCTATAGGAGTAAAATATCAATTGGGACAAATAGACAAGAATGGGACAAGTCGAAATTGGTAAATGCTATGAGTTGGGATATCGTTCAGTTGTGCGTAGTATCTCGTTTTCGGAACAAGGCGTTTAGCACCGTTCGTCTATCTCAGCATAAGCTGACAAATCAATTAGAAGAATCTCCTAGAAAAAGACTACGAGACCAGTTAGCCAATTGTTCTTTGAGATCGATCCTAGACAAAATTTAGCACCTCTATTGCTTCAGCTCTAGAGCTGCTACCGAGGAAAACGCGAAGAAGAGGCTATCGCACGTTTCTATCATGCTATGAACAAAAAAAAAGTAAAAAGTTGTACTACATGGTTGGAATTTTAGCAATACAACAAATGACATCTTTTCCTATTCGCCAACGTGTCAGCGGCGCACGGAACGAGACGCTTCGTCTTTGTCAGCATCCGGCCCTGTGGCTTGTGGCAACCAGACTTAAAACCTAAGTGATCTTAGGGTCCGTCTTTTTTTTTTCTTATTCCGTCGTCCAGTATTCCCGGCACCTTCCACGTTATGGCAACATCATCGCAGGACGCTTATTTTACTGCAGAGTATTCGCTCATTCTCAGTAAATCCTTGGAAGAGACTACGGCTCAACAGTTGCCGGCAAGCGTGCGCGACACAATCGATGCCATTCTGCATGGACGTTATGCTGAAGTGATTCAGCGTAGTGCTGTATTTGAAGAAGCCCATGCAAAATTGTCTGAAGATATCTCGGAATGGATTAGCCAACGTGTCAAAGAGCTATTGCAACAAGGAGACGAGTGCACGCGCTTCCATTTGCTTGCAACGGGTATTGCTTGTTTGAATGCTTTTGTTCAAATCAACTGGACAGGACCTATTCTGGAACTTGGTGTGGAACAATTGTTTACAAAGGATAAGGAAGAAGCTGCTGTGTTGGAACGCCAGATCCACAAATCCTGCCTTCAATCGTTGTCGGTCGACGGCGAGGAAGTATATCACCTGACACAACAATTGGGATTTCTTGCCGCTGCCCGTGAGATCTTACTGACGGATGACCTGCGAAAGAAAACAACCAGTGGATCTTTCTGGGCTACACGTGTCAGCTTTATTCAGCAGCAGCTTCTGGATGAAGGTTCAGCAACGTTACAAAACTTGATCCTTCAGCTGGTAGCCGAAAGCTCCGAAGCCTTTGAGAAGAACGTCGACAAGAATATTCACGCAGAGTTGATTGTACGACAACAGCTTGAAACAGCGCTTGTACACAGCTACTACGGCCAGGACAAGGAAGCGTATGAGAAAATGAAGGAAGGTCAGGCAACTTCGGGCTTCGAATGGTCCGTCACTGGTGCTTTAGGTCGACGCACCAAATTTCAACAGTTTGATGTGACCCAGCTCGTCGTATTGGCTGAAAGTAAACAGGACCCCGAGTCACAAGCGGATACGGAGGCAACACGACCCGAGACATTAGAGTTGAACGACGACACGTTGCTAGAGAATATCGCTTTCACCAAGACAGATGAAAAGGATGAGAAGAAACGAAGTGGTAACTTACGTATCATTGACCAATGTTTGCTGCTTGCCTTCTGCTTGAATATCAAAAACACCAATCCTGATCATGGCTTGACAACCGAAGAAATGAAGCCTTATGTAGCGCGTGTGCTGGAAAATGCGAATAACTGGATGGTGCATACCATGGGTTTGCTACTTAAGACGCGTTTGGAGTCGGACAAAACGAGAACAGTGGAAAGATCTGCACTTCAATTGCAAGCGTTGGTTGATCAGATCAAGGTGGAAGATTCGGGTGTTGAAGAGCGCTTGGCCTATTTCTATGACTTGTTGCTGCCAAGTAAATGGGAAATGGAACGCGAATTAGCGCGTCGATTCGTATCCTTGGGAGTCCTCCGTTCTGCTTTGGAAATCTTTGAACGACTTGAAATGTGGGACGATGTCGTCTCGTGTTACCAGATGCTTGAACAACCTCACAAAGCCAAGGAAGTCCTTGAGAAGCTTATGGCCGAGAATCCGGATTCTCCCAAGCTATGGTGTATTCTGGGTGATGTTGAGCGTGAGCCAGAACATTGGCGCAAGGCCTGGGAGCTTTCCGGTCACCGATTCGCTCGTGCCATGCGCAGCTTGGGTGCGTACCACTACAAACTCGGAAACTTCAACGATGCGATAGAGTCCTATCAGTTGGCCCTGGAAATCAATCCATTGTTCGAGGGCTCGTGGTACGTCCTTGGTTGTGCAGCCATGCAAGCTGAACGATGGGAGGTTGGCTTGCGTGCTTTCCAACGTGTAGTTGCCCTGGATAGCGAACAGGCTGAAGCATGGAACAACTTGTCCAGTATCTATGTGCGTCTGGATCGGAAAATCGATGCTTTTTTGGCACTCAAGCAGGCATCAAAGCTCAAGTTTGACAGTTGGAAGATATGGCAGAATCTGCTGTTTGTGGCGGTCGATGTCGGTCAGTTTGCGGATGCTATCTGGGCCATGCAGCGCGTGGTCGATTTGCGATGGGACAAGGTCCGTGAACAGGCAGTAGACACACAAGTGCTCCGCTTAATTGTTGAGAGCGTTATCCAAAACTGGAAAGATCTTCATGATCGCGACGGTGCACGCCTGGCACGACAGGTCCAGCGACTTTTGGAAGAGGTGATCTTGAGTCGTATCACAAACTCTCCCGAGATTTGGGGTATCTGTGCGAAATTCTACATGTATCAACAGCGCTACACAGACAGTCTTGAAGCATCTATCAAAGCCTACCGAGCGGTCATGCATGATCCCCGGATAGAAACAGAAGAAAGCGTGTTTGAGAATGTTACCGACATCGCTTTAGACACCGTGGATATGTACGAAACACTGGGTAGCCGACTAAAGGAGGATGGCAAACCTGTCTCTGCCGACTGGCGCTACCAAGCCCGTTTGATTGTCAAAGGTCTCATGGGCAAGACAAAAGACATTTTCGAGGACACCCCAACTTATGAACGACTACGTGAACGCTTGGAAGATCTCAAGCAAGCATAAAAAAAAAAGCCCAGTATATAACCCCATTTATTACGTTGCATCAACTTTTCTCTAATTGAAAATAAAATATTTCTTTTTTGGCATGCTTAATGAAGGTACTCTTTTTTTCTTTGCATAGATCCATCTTTTGTTTGGGTAATGTAAACTACTCATGCTCCTTTCTTTCAAGCACGCTGTTTGCCCTTGCCTTTGTTTGATTTTGGTTGCGGTTGAGGCTTCTGTTCTTCCTCTTTCTTCTCTTCTTCTTCTTCTTCTTCATCCTTGTTTTGCTCAAATTTCTCTCTTACTTTTTGGTAATGTGCCAATTCAGTAGCAGAGACACTTGGTACAAGTTCATCCAGAGCTTTCACAAAATCAACTTCCTCCACCTGTACCATGATATCTTCTGCAGTTGCAAGATGCGACAAGAAGTACTGGGCTGTTATTGGTTTCTCAGGATT
This sequence comes from Saksenaea vasiformis B4078, assembly GCA_000697055.1. Classification (NCBI taxonomy): domain Eukaryota; kingdom Fungi; phylum Mucoromycota; class Mucoromycetes; order Mucorales; family Saksenaeaceae; genus Saksenaea; species Saksenaea vasiformis. Next base: position 65,496 of record JNDT01002340.1, on the reverse strand, counting down.
TTCTTCGTTCATCGTCTGAATACGAGCTTCGATAGAATCAGCCACACGTGTCATGGCTTTAAGCATGGCGTCGGAGCATAGCGCATAGAAATCAGCACCAGTATAATGGAATGGACAACGCTCGGCTACCCTCATCAAATCGAGATCAGGATGAAGGCGGAATCTATAGGATAAAATGTGATCAGCTTCAGGACAAAAATGAAAAAAGAAGAACGGCTTACTTTCTTGTCAGTGCTTGGATGATACGCAGCTGCGATTCATGGTCTTGACTAACGCCGAGGTATAATAATTTGTCAAATCTAACATTGCGTTATTACAGACCATACCTCAGCTTTTTTTTTAAACAATTTCTTCTTTACCTTCCGGGACGTAACAGTGCAGGATCTAATAAATCCGGTCTGTTCGTAGCACCAATCACAAATACATCACCAACACCAGATCCTTCACCACCTTCGCTCATGCCATCCAATTCGGCCAAAAGCTGACTGACAATTCGGTCCATCACGCCACCCGAATCGCCTTTCTCACCGCGTTTCGGCGCGACTGAATCCAATTCATCAAAGAAGATAACACACGGCTTTGCATCGCGGGCGCGTTGAAACACGCGCCGAACATTAGCTTCCGACTCACCAATATACATATTGAGCAGCTCTGGTCCTTTGACAGAGAAAAAGTTGAGAGAGCACGAGGTAGCAATCGCTTTGGCAAGCAATGTCTTTCCTGTGCCGGGAGGACCGTAGAGAAGAATACCACTTCGTTTCTTAAGACCAGAGCCAAAGAGCTCGGGATGTTCAAGAGGAAGTTGGATAGTATCGAGAATATCATCCTTCACGTTGGCAAGACCTCCCACATCGTCCCAGGTCACATTTGGAATCTTTATCCAATACCAATGAATACCTGCAGAAATAACTCTCTCTTCCCCTTACCTTGGGAGCACCAATGGAATCCGAGTAACTGGCCCTCGCTTCGTTAAGAGCTGCATCAAAATCAGCCGCCGTCAGTGTTATGCCAGCTGCGCGTAAATCATCTGTCGAGATTTGTTGTTGGTTGGATTCACTAAGTTATGTATATTGAGTAAACTTATCTTGCCAATTGCTTCGTTACACCCGCCAATCCTTACATAGCGTTACGAATACGCTGCAATGCCAGCACACCAGTTCGACCAACAAGATCTACGAGATCTTTACCGACGAGAGCAGCGGTTTGGGTAGCTAAGCTTTTGAGAGACACATCAGGTGCTATAGGACATTCGTAGGTTAAGTTTTCCAGAATTTGGTATCGTGTCTTCTCATCAGGAGCCTGGAAAATTTCCGTCAATGCACAATGATCTTTTTTATTTTTACACAACTGAAGACGAAAACAAGGATTTACCTCAGTCACCACCTCATGACGGAAACATCCCAAGATACTTGTTGGCAAGCTGTCAATATCGCTTGTGGTTGCGATCACCATGACAGGATAACCGCTTGTAGCATGTGCTGCATTGACATCGTGGATACACTCCTGCAATACCGTGGCCAGCAACGGTTCTGGAAAGATAACACGTTAATAAGGGAACCAAATCTTTCCGTCTAACTCTCTATTTCTTTACCTTGGCCTGTTTCTACCACAGCACTTTTCTTCGCCAGACCTTCAATTCCACGCAATAAGACAACACAGGGTGAAAGCACTGCTGCTTTTTCAAATTTGGCACGGAGATGGACTTCCGTCTTTGCATCCGTTTCAGATACCACGTCGTAAGCGGTTATTTCAAAGAGATGCACGCCAAGCTCTTCTGTTACTTCACGAACTAACGTAGCTTTACCGCCACCGCGAGGACCGTGTAACAGCGCGTTACAAGAAAGCTCGACATCCAAACCGAGGGGGTGGAGAGATGAGGACACGAGCTCATGGATTTCTTCAAACGCTTTCGATCGTGTGCGTTTGAGTGGTAGTTTGTTTGCAAAATTATAGTACTGTGAAATGGATCCTCCAGGGACACGTAGATGTTCAACACCTGTTTGAATCATCTTGGTTCGGCTAGGTGATATCCTACGTCCATGACCATAGAATGCAGGATGTACAGAACGACCTTCCTTGTCTTTCTCCCCTCCTCCTCCTCCTCCTCCTCCTACTTCTTCTTCTTCGTCGTCTTCTAAGCTGGTTATCTTGAAGTAAGCCACGGTCGTGGGACGGCCGATCCTTGTATTTGATGGCTCATCCTCCAATGGATGCAAACGCGCGCTTTCCTCATCCAAACACACAGCAACCACATCTCCTTCACATACGATGCGTTCTTTTTCTTCAAACCATTGTTTCAAAGCCTCCAGAAAAGGTGTTTGCAATGCCTTGTCCATCGAGGAAGGCGAAGCAATACGCGCCATGCTTACTGCACCTGCCAAAGGCGGTCCGGATACTGGGGGAATAGTCAAATGGGTCAAGAAAACCTTTCCACTAGCATTGGCTTCCAAATTGAAATAGAGCACAGGTGGCATGTAGATAACTGACCTATATGGAACCCATTGTTTTTTTAACATGTCTCTTGCGCTCTTTCAAACTTACTTGTTCGCATCTTCCCCGGGATGATCAACAATGCCATACACGCGACATAACCTTGATTTCTTTGAATTGTCTGCACCCACTAGCACCCAGTCACCGCTGAAGACGCCACATCGTGCCAAATCCTTCACATGAACAAATACTCGACTTTCATCGTCATCTTTCGTATGAGGCGTTGGAAATAATCTCGAATCAGGCCATGGCTTCGTCAACACCTGCGCATCAAATTCCTGAGGTTCGGCTGTCTGTGGAGTGTTTTGGATATGTAACATTGAAAAGTCTGGTATATCGGCGATGGTGACCTTTGTTTCGTCTTCGATCGTCGTACTGTCAGCCGCGTTGGAGGCGGAGAGATCGACCGCCAGTATCTTCGTTCGTTCCGTGACGTAACCTTGCTGCACAGGGCTGGTCATCATCACACGATAGGCGAGCTGCTCGAAACGATACTGACCACCGCTTCGAACGATATGCGACGTGAACAAAGGCGCCAGTTTGGATTCATCTAGCAAGTAGCACACCAAAACATTTAGATGAACCAATCTTCCTCTCCTTCCTTCTTTCTTTCTTACCTTCATTCACTAATGCATAAGAAGCCGGGTTTAACGCTCCCACAATCAATTCGTCCAGTTCTATGAGCTGCACGCGTTTTACATACGCCTCTAGTCCGTGTTCCTCTCCCAGTCCTTCGTTGTCATCTTCATATTCTTCTTCATCCATTCGTGCCAGGGCATCCGCGCCATAGATATCCTTAATTAAACCCGGACTCACATAGACTACCAATTTTTTTGTTGGATTCTCCTAATTTAAGTTATACAATGTAAGCGAGCGGCCATAAAACAGCAGAAGTAGTTAGCTTTAGTTCTTGCCTTTTGTCGCGGTCTCGCATAAACAAGGAATGACTTGAGAGTAGGTGCTGTATGCGACTGGCTAATAGGTATATCTGCAGACAACCCCGGGATTTCGACGGACACGGCCATGACATGGTCTTGATCTTAAAGTAAGTTGCATTGTTTTTTTTTTTTTGCAGGTGAACAATATATCGCCCTTACCACTGCCAGTGTCCTGACTAGCTAATGCTTCCCACAATGGCGAGGAGACCGAGACCGACTGGTTGTCTTCTGTATCTCTTTGTATTCTTAAGGTTGCTTTTTGATGGAGAGGCATGTGAAGAAAGGAAAAGAGTGAAGTGTTATCTGTGCACACATTGTGAACTTCGCGTGGGGTCAACGCTGGGGTTGATCTCCGCTTCAAGTCGAAATCAGATGACAAACTAAGCAAAGCTGACAAAGCTGATTTGACGTTTTAAGGTACCAAGCGATTTTCTCATGCTCGATCTTACTTTCTTAGCAAAAAAAAATAAAAAATAAAAAATAAAATAAAAAAGCAGGTGTGTATATATATATAAAGTAAAAAAAAAAAAGGTATATATATTTTTATATGCCATTGTGGTTTCTAAGAAGTTTGAGCTGACTCTGATGATGACGATCCCCAGTGTCCAATCGACCAGTCCGATACGGTGCCTGAAAACTTCTCTCTCGAGATCTCTTCACCAGATAATTTGAGGGATCCCATAAGCGATCCTAACCAATATCAATCTTAATAAAAAGAAAACATCAAATCCAGCTTTTAGCTTACCACCAATCCATCCGCGGACGTTGTTCATAAATATACGACCAGCGCCTTGCTCTTCAGGACTGTCGAGAAATCGGATTGATTTATGCAATTGCAGAAGTGACGCATACTTCTTCTTTTCAAAAGGGGCAGGATTTCGTATCAGCCGTAGCATCTCTTGCTTTAATCTCGGTTGGAAACCTGGAAGTAGAGACGTACCACCGACAACAAGTAGCGACGAAATTAATGGTTTGCGTAAATCAGGTGGGACCTAAGTGCATAGGGCAAGGTATCCGTTAACTGCAGACTTTGGATCAGCTAAAGTACCTTTGTGAGGCCATTTAAGATACAGTGAGCCAGACCTGGCTCATCTTCATCTCCTTCAAATAGCACTTCTACAGTACGTTCACGAATCCATCCGGGTATCAACAAGGTTGCCTTGCTACCGTCCTGCAGTGAAATAGGATAGTATATATCTGTCGCGCTGCTAAAATTCTTGTACGCCGTTACTCGATCTTGCTCCTCATTGTTGATCAGCAGCGGTGAGCAGAAGAGCAAGCGCATTTTCATATCTTCTAATCGTTCGCTCGTGAGTAATTCTGGTGGTATAGAGTTTTGAGGGGCAAGCGATATATGTAAGTTGGATGGAGGAATATAACGTCCATGCTCGAGCAATAGTGACTTTAGCCGGCGAGTTATTGCTCGTCCTGCAAGAGGTGTGGTGGTGATGTACGGAATGAGCGGTCGGGTCGCATAAATCTATAAAGAGGTTTCTTTTCCAAATAAGCAGCTGTACAGATAATTCGATGGAGAACACTTGCCGGTAGAACGGTTGTTTCTAAATGGCCACAGTCAACGACGAATCCAGTAGTTAAGCCCGTCGTCAGCAAGGCCATGAGATGAATAGGAACAAAAGAAATGGAAGGAACCTTTTTTTTTTAAAAAAAAAGACCATCCCATCATGAGTAATTTGCCATATCAGATAGAATTTTTCTTCTCCATACTTGAAAATGGTCAAACAGAATCTTGGCGATCGTCTGCTTAAGCACAATCGGTGCTAAAGGTGATTCGCATAAAATTACTTTACGCGACTTCGGATCGGTCAACAGAAGCCTATCGTCAGACTTGTGATTTAACAATGCAAGCTTAAGAAACAAAGAGATGCTTCTTTACCGGAAATAGATATCATGGAGCAGACTTTTAAGCTTTTCTTCCAGCGATTGCAAAGAGCCTTTCGCCATCAGATCGAGATCGTATAATTCGACAACCTTTTTTTTTTCTCTTTTGTCAACCCTTGCAAAGGAAGTTCAACTCGAACTGACCTCGCCGTCAATATGATAGGCTTCTCCATCTACACATTTTGAATGTTCCAACTTTGACCAGGTTGGCACCAGGTGCCGTGGATGAGATTCGCCTGAGAAGCCGCATTTAATGTACAGTGAGCCCACATCCAGGACCACACGATCTTCGGTGCCGTAGATCGAATGACGTCGTGCAAAGTTGTGAATGGACGACGCTGATGTATAGCTTGATAAAAAGGATGAGGTCAAGGGCTCTGAAGAGACTGACGTCGTTGTCATCTTGCGATTTGTGCAAAAAAGCTGCCAAACTTTTGAGTCCCAAGTCCAACTCGCTCAGGACACGACAATATGGACTCCGACGGACGCAACCATTAAGTTGTTCCCTTTCAATGTGCATTTAGGAGAGACTCTTTCCACAGGTAATCATAACATTCCCAGCCCAACTGAGTAGACCATCACTTTGTCAAGATATCGAAACTGAACCTGAAGATTCAACTTATAGCGCTATTTTCCAGGTCTATGATCATGGTCTTCTCGTTAATTATGAATAAATCGTTATCTCTATAACGCTTGCAGAAAGAGAGGTTTTCCTTTCTCTTATTCTTCCAAATTAATTATACCAGGCATCCCGCATCATCTACACAAAACGTCCTTTTGCTAGCCACACGGTAGTTGTTTTGGAATATCGGCATGTCCGGGTTAAAGTTATTTTCCAGCATCCCTCAGCTTTTACCAGGCCAAACGATCACTGTAACAGCTTCGGTTTTATCATCGGTCGCGCTACCGGTTGATATCCGTTTCCAAATAGCAGCAGTTAACCTATAATAAAAGATCGTCTAACCATCATACAAACCGGAGAAGTCGAAATTTCCTTGTTTAAACACTTCCTTTCACTCACGTAAAAGATATTATCTGGGCCCAAACTATGCTGAAATGCGCTGATTTTTCCATACGGTGGAAGACGGGCAAACTACGCATCCCATTTACAAAATGCTTCCCGGACCTCTATGCTTATATCTAGTTCTCCTTAGACATACGGTAAGTGCTCGACTACGCCATCTACCGGGCACTCAGTACGCACAGACCAAGCGTTTTTTATTTTTTGATCCCGCTGAATTGAAAGATAATCATAATAGTAAAGAACGGGATATGGCGTTTATGCAAATGGTTAGCCTACGTGTACGATGCAGTCCCTGTTGGCAAGATCATTGTTCTTCTGTTTCAAAAATAGTGTTTCCGGATCTGATCTTATGATTAGCACTGCCGCTGCAAGAAATTGCAAGCAATACCACGCCAGTCAACTTAACCATCCAAAAAAAAAAAAAAAAGGCTTCAAAAGAGTTGCATCAAACGCATGCATTCAGTTTTTTTTTTGACTAGATAGAGCAAAGAAATGGAGAAGCCGTTCTCGTTACCATATCTACGTTACACTATATAGTCTTGTGGCCGACGTCTCGGAGGAAGACACCCCTTTTCCCCACGACAATGAAAGACCCATTGCCATTCATCTCACGTCGCTCAACGGTATACGGCACACATGCCATGGTGGCAAGCACGTAAGTCCGAGACTAGCTTCGGAATCATTGTTCTCTAATTCCGGGTCAAGGCAACCCCTGGCAACCCAGGCTGGAATCGAGATCTTGAAGGAAGGAGGCAATGCAGCTGTAGGTTCTATGGCTTCACTCTCATGTGGTACTTATTATTTATTAGGATGCCGCTGTCGCTGTTGGTAAAAAAAAAAAAAGAAGTTTATAACAGAACAATAGACCGTCTATATATTATTGACATCGTTTACTTATTTTGTCAGCTGCTGCTCTAAACGTTACGGGTAACAAAAATCATCGGACTTACGGGTTTAGCAATGGAAGCTCAAAGTTTTGTAACTAGAACCTGCATCAACTGGTATTGGTGGTGATGCTTTTTGTCTATTTTATGACGCCAAAGAACGCCGAGTTAAGGCACTGAATGGCTCAGGAAGGTAAAGAAAAAAACAAAAGAAAAACAATTGTATCAAATGAGATAATCTCATCTTACTGCTCATCTTTGTCAGAACACCAGCGGCATTAACTCTTCAACATCTTCGCGATGTCTGTCACTTTGAGGATAAGCTGCCTTCCCGTACTGTCCATGCTGCCACAGTACCCGGTGCGGCTGCCGCATGGGTTGACACTGTAGAAACATTTGGATCAGGCCGGGTAGACATGGAGACGGTCCTCCGTCCTGCTATAGATCTGGCTAAAAATGGGTAAGAGAAAAAAAGAAAAAAAAACAAAGAAAGAAATGATCATTCGATATAACGAAAGCTATTTGTACTCAGGTTTCCTGTCTCGCATATCTCGGCCACAGCCGTAAGTCGACGACCAAAAAAAAAGAAAAAAAATTGAACGCATGACTGATATAGTTATTATTATTCTTTGCAGTGGAGAGATTCGGAACAACATCTTCTTGAAGCTAGTCTTGACGGCCATTCGACTATGCTGATTGGCGATAAGGCACCTAAAGAGAGTCAAATCATGTTCTTGCCTGACTTGGCAGAGTAAGGTTCCCCATGTGGGGTTATTTTTAATATTTTCTCTAAATAGTTGTCTATTTTTTTTCTTCGTATAGAACCTTTAAAGCGGTTGCTACAAAAGGAAAAGCAGGGTTCTACCAGGGTCGTATCGCGGAGGCCATTGTGTCTGCGGTTGGATCTCGTGGTGGTTTGATGACCTTGGATGACTTAGCATCGCACAAATCCGAATTTGTTGAACCTATATCCATTGACTACCATGACCATACCGTGTGGGAATGTCCCCCCAATGGTCAAGGTATTACTGTTTTGATGGCATTGGGTATGATCGAAGCACTGGGTGTCGATCTTTCTCAGTTGGCACACAATTCTCCGGAACATCTTCATATTGTCATTGAAGCGCTACGTGTTGCCTTTGCTGATACCAGACATTATGTGGCCGATCCGCAAGTGGAGCGCGTTCCAACGGAAAAATTGCTCAGCAAGGTGAAAAAAAAAGAAAGAAAGAACGTTGTGTAGCTTTCCTTTGACTCACGTTATCTCTCTCTATTTGCAGAAATACCTTGCTGAACGTGCCAAGTTGATTGATTTAACGAAAAGAAACAATACGATCGAACACGGCTATCCGGAAAAGAGCAGTAACACGGTCTATTTGTCCGTGGTGGATGAAGAAGGAAACGCGTGTAGCTTTATTGTAAGCTCTTGCAAAAAAAAAAAAACTGAATTAAGTTATTTAACAAATTATATATTACCCAGAACTCAAATTTTATGCACTTTGGGGTACGTAGCCGTCATGTCATAGGAAAATTAGGAAGCTCATGGAATGATAGACTGGTATCATCCCCAAGGATTGTGGGTTTACTTTGCACAACCGTGCCTGTAACTTTGTCCTTGAAGAAGGCCATCCAAACTGCATCGGCCCGGCCAAACGGCCTTACCATACGATTATTCCATCCATGATTACCCGTCGAGCAAGCGATGGTAGCCACGATTTGGACACTTGTTTTGGAGGCAAGTGCTGCCCCCCAACCTTCTCCCGCTAAAGAAAAAAAAATGGTGGCTAAAAAACAAAGTTAGTGATGGGAGGATTTATGCAACCGCAGGGCCAGCTTCAGGTTGTACTGAACATGGTCCATTACCTTCATAATCCTCAGCATACGCTTGACCTTCCTCGCGTCTGTATTACCCCCGCTAGTCCGACCTCTTATAGCTTTGCAAACGCAAATGATTCGATCGTTTGTGTAGAAGATGGTATCGCGGGTACGACGATCGAAGCTTTGGAAGCAATGGGCCACAAGTGTGTCCTGGTACGGGGACACGAGCGAAGAATGTTTGGACGTGGTCAGGTTATTCGTATCAAGTCCGATGAAAGAACACGCAAGCGAGTCATATACGCAGGCAGCGATCCAAGAGGTGACGGTTACGCTGCCGGATGGTAACCAGAAAAAAAAACCTATTTGGTGATGATGATTTCAGCTACAAGATTTCATTAATAATAATTGCTGTGCTCTTATATTACCATAAAAAAGTTTACCATGAAAAAAAAAAGGTTTATGTCTTTGTCCTTTTGGTTCTCTGCTTCTCTCTTTTTTTTTCTTTCTCGTCTCCCCTTTCTCTCTTTTTTTTTATTAAGCTAAATGAACGCACAGTCAGACTTTTTTTTCCCACACACATTTTCTACCCCACTAGACTTTCATTATAGTACAACAACAATTTCACCTTCTCCGTCGCATTCTTCCACCACCACAACAACGACGGCCGATCTATCTAGTGCTACTAAACGTTCGGTTCTTTCTTCCAAGAGGGCCGCTCAGAACCGGGCGGCTCAGAGAGCATTTCGTCAACGGAAGAATCGATATATCAAGAACTTAGAACAGCAAGTCAAACAGTTGGATCAGTGTGAACTGGAATTGGACTGGCTACGCAAGGAAAATAGAACGCTGACGGAGACCATCCACCTACTAGAACATCGGCTGACGGAACTGACAGGCATGCCACTCACGCTATCCAACCGTCCCCCGGTTCCCAAAACGGCTCCTTTCCTTTCTGCGCTTGGACCTGTGCCCCTACGACGACCTCAGGATATTGGCAAAGAGGCAACGGTCACCTGTCAGTGTCCCGATATTTTGGATCTAGATCCCTTGGCTACAGCGACCATTGTTCACTGCGATACACATTTCCCTAAACAACCCAATGTGGTATTATGATCAGCCCTTTTTCCTCTCTGATCTATTGTCATACCCTATTTATTTGGTAAATTAACTTGCCTTTCTTCTTTATCAAACATTTTAATTGAAAGAAACACGTACGTCTCACCGTGTAACCTAAAGAACTCTTCTGTTTTTTTTTTTGTGATCTTTTGTTCGTGTAAGCTATGATTGTTTCGTTTTCCCATTTCCTTATTCGAAATCATTCTATTTACACTATAAGATAGCCAAAAAAGTACTCTATGGCCAAATCCAGTATCAGATGTGGAGTCAACTCATCCATTTTCCCGGCTTTTCACCTGTTGAATGATCATTGGCTTAAAAAAGTCATCAGTTCACGCCTTATCTGCATAGTGTACTTGTACTTGACCCACCTCTCACTTGCTTCATAACTGCTGCGCCACGGTGGTTGATTGATGCCTCTTTTTGCGGAAAAGTGCACTCTTCCGATTCATTTGACGCTTTCTTTATTTATTCCTCATCTTTTGTTTTAAAGATGATAGGGAGAGCCACGCTATTTGCCTATAGCTACTATAACTGTCCTTAGCAACATTAGTTAGAGAAATCGATACTCTCATTGCTAAAGGGCTTGATGAATAAGCAATTTGAGGAAAGAACTTAGTAGTAGTAGTGCGTGTGTCACCGGTTGAACGTTTTCATTTTTGTGACCCGAATGGACAGGTAACCTGTGCTAAGAGATACGGAAAAAGGCAACTGATGAATCCATTTCCCAGAAAGACGGCTCAATGAGCACTTGCATGAATATCAGGTCCAACCTCGGCTTTCAGAATCAGTTAGTCACGACGATTGCAAAAAAAAAAAAAAAAATAACGCCGTTGTCACTCAACTTGTAGCCTATCACGAAGGAGAATGGCAGATCAGTGCTTATAGTATGTACGGGATGCAGGCACATGACCAACGTGTCCAATCTAACCAGGTGCTTTGTAAGGAATAATCGCTTGTTTCTGTACCTTACACAACGTGAAATGGTTCTAACCCACAATAGAAGATCTCGTTCGTTTAAAGATCTTTGACCATTTACTGGAACTTCTCTGTCCAAGAAGAGAGAGAGAGACACGGTAGTCGAAGGTTCCTGTCCTACCACGCGTAAGGAACCCTTGCTCTAGAGTGTTCAGACCCTTCGCTGTACTACTGCACTATGTATATATCTGACAGTACCGTATAACCCATCATTTTTCAATGCTTTTTCCACATGCAACGTTATCGCATTAATGTTGCTTATTATTGCTTTTATCCCTTTCTAACATGGATTGCTCATTTCCCCGGATCAATACAGTTATCACGCGTCTTAAACATGGTGGCACTTAATCCTCCGGTGCCCTCTATCACAATCCTCCTGACTTCCGGGGCCATCAAAGGATTCTAACCAGATCCCCGGAGAAAGACATGTTTGTGACGGGAATCGTTGCAAGAAGACCTGAAACATGGTAATTAAATGTTATGGCTTGCATGCGACCGATCAACTTACACATCAAAAGGTGGAGACGGCAACAGAGAATGATTTACTTGAACAGGAAACTATTAATAGTATTTAACTTAACACAAACACCACCACACCACCACATGGCAAATAATTAGATGGGCAGACCTCTCGCATTACCGGAGCAGTGCGCGGTATGATGCAACCATCTTGGTCAGCTTCGTCTATTCTTTCCCATTTGACAGCTATGAAAATGATGACTTCAAGAAAAGCAAAGCACAAGCCTTCTGTAGGAAAAAAAAGCCTTTTAAAGTTGTCCTAGCTTATTGAGTGGGAAAAGTCCTTGCACTTTATTTCGAACATGCACCCTTCCCGAAACAAGGGATTGTAAACACTATGAATGCATGTAGGAAGAAAGGAAAAAAGAAAGTCAAGTTTCACATGTATATACCGTGAATGCAAGTCAGTGCTTCTGATCTTTCAACCATGTGGATAAACGCCAATGCATCACCTGTTGCATTTTTTTTAATATTTGACAAGAGGAATAAACAAAAACAAAAGAGAAAAAAAAAAAAAGAAGGGGGGAAGGATATGTTTGGCCGGAGCTTTCAGCTATTATCTAAAAAGGATTGTTTAGTAGTAGCAAACTGAATAAGGATGGAAATCAAAAAAAAAAAAAATAGTATGTGTCTTCTTCGTTGTTAAGCCTCAACGTCGTTATGCAGGACAATAGACCACGACATGTCATCTTCCGTTTCCACTATATCCTGGGTCAATCGGATTGCATGAGCCAGACGTGTGATGCCAAGTCGAAGAAGGTGGGTAGGGTAGTAAGCACAACATAGACGAAGATAGCAGACACTGGTCAAATCTGAGGAAGATCCAGGTACCATGAAGAGCTGACCTGCTCCGAGCTGTAACTGAATATCATTCAGTGCTATTGTTTTTTCTAATTTTATGGAAGTAACACCACGCGGTAACCGCAGCCAAATAAAATAGCCACCTGTCGGTAGGCGTGCAGAACATCCCAACGGCACTAGATGGGCTTGGATGGGCTCCCATAATCCTTGATGCAGCCGTATCTTCAATGTATCTCGCAGAAATTGGATATGGTTCTCGAGTGATAGATCGGGCATCACTAGCATTTGATGGATCACTTGCGCAGCTAAAGAAGAAGAAATAATGAGTGGCTTTTAACTTCAGACACCCACGTTTTCCTACTGAATGTGGAAGGTGGTCCGCCCGACGCGGAAGAACCGCTAAGTAAAAAAAAAAAAAAAAAAAAGGGCATGAGCATCATCATCAATAGGAGAAACGTCCGTTTTGCTGAACTTACCAACGCCCTACACGACGGATCAAACTTTGTTTTGCTTCTATCCACCCGGTTCTTGAGCCTGGTGCCAGTATTTTGCTGAAACTGCAATTACTAATCACCACGGGTTTGCCGTCTGTCTCCAGATCATAAGCTACGACTCGTTTGGGAGCAGGGTAGTTTTCATAAGTCAACATATCATACACATCGTCACAAATCACCAATACATTGTACTGGCGAGCTAACTTGACCAACTTAGGCCGTGCCTCGGGTGAAAGCGTACTTCCCGTGGGATTGGCATGGGTTGGAACACAGTAAAGGACAGCCGAGTAATAGGGCGGCGGCGTATCGTCGCCATCATCATCATCGTTGTCGAGTTCTTTCTTGCCAAAACGAGAAACGAGAAATCGTTCAAGTGCTTCTACTTCAATACCATTGCCTTTGTCTGGAATGCCTATAAACTGATCTTGTTTAAATCCGACATCGGTAAAGACTCTGTAGACAAGGTGATACGTTGGATTCTGGAAGATAGCGAACCGTGTGAACGTCTGTGGCTGTGTCAGCAGGCTCAAGAGATGCTCGAGTGAGTGCGACGCGCCATTGGTAACATAAAGATTCTGACTAATGGCAACCATGTCAAAACGATGAACGAAGTACATACTCCATTCACTTTGTTTTTTTTTACCTTGCGACTGTATCATGGTACTGTTTTGATAGAAAGGCAGCTAAATGCTCTACAAATTTCAAGTTGCCTTCTTCAGGTCCATACTTTGAAACAATGGCGTTTGTGAATCGGCCATGGACGAAGCTGCGTTTCTTTCAAATAGGAGCTTTACCTGGAGAGCAGTTTCCGCAGCATCGGGTAAGCCTAAAGCTGCTTGGGCAGCACGTGAAAAAAGACGTGTGGGCAAGATATCTAACGATGGCCGACCATCCAAAAGATCAATCATGGGCTTTTTTTCTTTTTGCGCGGGAAAAATAAAGAAAAAAGGCAAGTATTTTTTCTTAAACGCTTTTTTATGCAAAAAAAAAAAAAAAAAAAAGAAAACTATAAACGGGTTGGACTAACTATAAACGAGGATTTTTTTTTTTTTTTTTTTTTTTTTTTTTTTTTTTTTTTTGGTCACTGACTACAAGTATCATTGAGTCGAACAAGATCTTCCTTATCAACGCCACGCATTGTTGTAGGAATCTTGGTAAGTGTATCGTTAAATCTTGCTTCCTCTACGGAAGGTGTACGCGCAAACATCATTTGAATATCTTCGTCTGAGTCATCTGATGATCTATGACCTGTGAATACTATTTGTTTCAGTGTTATATGTTTCTCCTCCTCTTAAACCCTAGTTTTTTACCATCTTCTGATGTGACGTAAAAGATATCTTGTGTTTGATCGCCTTGGCCTGGCATCATAACGATGTTCACCGTCGTATGAATCTCGTGTAGGCCAGGAACAGGCATCGAGGTTCCATTGGAGGAAGGTGGTGGTTGTTGTTGGATGACGTCCCAGAACCATGACGGTGTCTGTACATAAGGTTGAGAGAGCCAGAACTCACCCGTCCATTGTTGCTGTTGTTGTTGCTGAGTCTGATTGGGCTGGAACTGCAACAGGCCGCTTGAAGTCATATTGGCTTGTTCATAGGCTTGGCTTGTTTGGTTCCACCATCGGAGCATGCAAGAAGTCTGAACATCCGTGCTGTTCGGAGACTCTGCCGATTGATTCATAAAGACTTGAGGACAGACACAGCTTATATTAAGCCGCTGGTTCACCTCCATCGCCTTCTCGACCATATCTTTCTCGAGACCGACCACATACCCTATACAACAAAGATTTCGTCAGCCCAATTAAAAAAAGAAAAAAGAAAAAGAAAAGTCTTACAGGTTCCATTGAGCCCTGGACCAGATTGTTCTTGTCTTTTAACATGCGTTGGTGCAGCCGAAACTGCGCCTGCAATCAAAAAAGCAGTAATAAAAAAAAGGGAGAAGAATTTCATTGTTGGATGCTCTATTTTCTTTAGCGGCGGGTTGCGTTTTTATATAGAGCAACTCTCTGTTGGGATTTCGCACGACGTGATAAACCAATCTTCCTTTGGATTGTTCTTGGCGCCAGGTTTTATGTCATGATGACGATTCAGAAAGTTTTGTATTCACATGGTTTACGTATGAAACCTGTCAAAGAATTGCCGAGCTTCTCTTCTTCCTTGGATGGATGGCAAGAGGTTTCACAGCTAAAACCTACTATATGCTTCCAAAGCGGAGACCGAACATCGGATGTTCTTTTAGAACTGGATGCCCCAACCCAAAAAAAAAAAATGATTAGATAGGGTTCAGTATACGTTCTTGAAAGAAAGCAAAGAGGCAATTGTTATGGTTTACATCTATGTATTTAGCTCTGTCAGTACGACTGTCTTGCTTGATATGATAAATGTGGAAACGGTACTGGATTCACTGATGATGATGATGACCTGCATAAAAAGGTTGCCTCGAACCAAAAACTTGATACCATGTACCAGGCTTCATGGAAGTTGGATATCAATGCTATAATCCAAGCAAATGTCGAATACGAGCATCTCAAGGGCAAGAAAGAGCGCATGTAGCAGATAGGAGGCAGGCAACTCGAATGCCAATCAGACTAACCTTCGCAAAGAAGAGGTAAAACATCGGTTCACTTGTTTATTGGATTGCTTGTTTGTACATCTCCTCAGTTGCATCATACAGAAGCAGATGACAAAACAACCTATCTGGATATATCCAACATGACGGTCTTCTGACTTCGTATGTATTTACATGGCGGGGCTTCCTGAAAGGTGATACGTAAGTCCTTCTATAGCTATCATTTTGCATAAAACTTCCATGTTTCATTGATAAAAGCAAGGTAGAATAGAAAGCTAGTGCCTGTTACAAAATTTCGCAAACTAAATACCGACAAGTACGTAGTTTCTTGGGTGTGCGATATGTGATGGACTTTGGCCATAAGAGAAAATCAAAAACTTTTTTTTTCATTTTTTTTTCTTTTTCAGGAGATCTATTGGTCAGACTGTGCAAAACTCCAGGGATTATTTGAGTTAAACGGAGGCGCCATTAAAAGACCCATCATTGATCCGTGTGGCATTGCTGGTATCACTGGATCCATAGGAATAGTAGAGGCGTCCATCATCAATTGGGTTTCCATGTATTGCTGTCGTTGCTGGGGTGGTGGAGGTGGTGGTAGTTGCTGTTGTTGTTGTTGTTGCTGAGGTGGCGGTGGTGGTGGTTGTGGCTGTTGCGGTAATGGTTGCGGTTGTGGTGGTGGCGGTTGTGATTGTGGTTGTTGCGGTGGCATCTGTTGCTGCGGTGGAAGCTGTTGTTGTTGCTGCTGTTGTTGCTGTTGCTGTTGCTGTTGCTGTTGCTGTTGTTGTTGGCTATTACGCATTGCCATAGCATATAAATTGGATGGTCCAGGGCGCATGAGAGGATACTGCATCCCCGAGATGGTGTGTCGACGATGTTGCGTTTGTATTTGCTGTTGTTGTTGGTAGATTGGATACTGCTGCTCGTACTGCTCATACTGCATTTCTTCGATCACGGGCGATGGGGATTGTGAGCTATTATTGTTCATGGCTTGTTGGAAAAGCATAGGTGCGGATAATCGGTGATGAGCATGAGCATATCTCGAACGCGTCGTATCCATCCCGTTGGTTCCCATCGACATCATCGTGGACATATCACTTCCAACATAATGTTGCGACAACGCACGTCCATGTCCCTTCTTTGCACCTGAAGAAGCAGCACTTGTCCGACGTGACTTGGGACGGCCTGCTTTAGGGGAAGAAAGAAGAGGTGACGACCTAGACGCAGCTGGAAAAAGATTTGGATCTTCTGCCTTGACAAAGACGGCTGTCGACGTGGGGAGCCCTGTGATTGGCGCTTCCATGGTGGCTGTCGGTGATGGGGTGGCAGGTGGCGGAGCGGGCGGGGTGGGTGATGGATGGGTAATGTTGTTACCGCAGAACTCAACGGTAGGTGTCTTGTCCAACAAGTGGGTCATCATGGTATAAGAACGATCGTACAATACGGGATTGGAAAAGACATGGATCGTCATGGCTCCAGAAAGACAATGAACGACTTGCTGTACACCACGTAACGAGTATATCAGACACTCCCAGCCCTGGCGTAGCAAAAGCTCGACGATTTGAGTAATGGCAGATGCAGATGTTGCACAAATTTGCTGATGATGACGTTCATACGCATAGGGACGGTGAAGTAGGATGGTAACAAAATAAAAGGCCAAGTGCACAAACGAAGAAGCAAAACAGATGGAAGGTGACTGAAGAAATCGTTTCATGCTTGTACCTAATTCTTCCAGTTGACGTTGCAAAGTATTAAATCGCTCTTCTTCTTTCGCCAACGTCTGATGACGTGTAGGACCATACTTATGGCGTAAAAACTGCAGGACGGCACCCTGGGCTCTAGCTACTCTGACCATCCAACCAAAATGCAATACAGTTTCTTGGTCTTCGCTCTGTGCCTCATCTTGCAGTAAATTGGGTTCATCGACAGTGCATTCCTCGTGATCAAAATGTGGCTGACTACCTTGTTCCGTGCTAACAAACATTGATCAGCACATGCACGCATAATTATTTTCATTGTTGTTGTTGTTGTTACCTCATCATGATATCGTATGCATAAACAGCCCAAAATGTCCGTTTTCTCTGTTCCATTTCCGGAAGTGTTGCTTGCAATCCACGGGGAAGCTCTTTTTGAAGTCCGAGATCATTACACATGCGCACGATCAATTGGAAAAACAATCTTGTACGCGAGATATAACCTGGTCGCCGGATATGTTCGTGGTATTTGACGAGAAGGAGCAATGCCTGCACGGTTGACAAGCGTGGCACATCCGAATACATGTCAAGCAGCATAAACGCGGTTTGGTAAAATCGCCAGCCACGTGGATCGCCTGAATCACTCTTTGCATGCCATTTGGAAGCCACTGCATACATAGCATTTAAAAGAAGAACGGAGGGCGAAGTCTGTAATTGCTGGTGAAAGGTATTTCTGTGCAAAATTGGAAGGTATGGATGGACATGTTCAAAGTACATCTGAATCAGTTCCATATGGATCGTTGTAGCCACGGGATGAGAATGAAGATCGGGTTGGTATTCTGAATGCACGTCAGCCAGCAGTCCACAACCCGTTTGTTCACACAAGGATGGGATACGATCGATACGCGTCACCCAGTCTTTTACATAAAGCCCCTGTCCTGTAGTACTAACGACCATACCATCTGGAATGGTACCAACGGACGTGATCGTTTGGTAAGAAGAGGATATAAGCGAAGAAGAAGAGGATGCTGAAGGTGTAGGATCATCTTAAAAAAAAAAAAGGATTAAAAAGAGAAAGAAGTTATAGGATGATCTTACTGGGTATAAAATCAGTAGATGAATGTTGCCAATCGGAAATCATATCTTGATAATGGTGAATAAAAGTTGAATCATGTTTGATACGAGTTTCGTCCAATTCCAGAACGTCAAGAACCCGTTCAACCGTACGAAGACGCGGTTCTAAGGTTTCCACATATTGTTTTGGAGGACCCCGTTTTGGAGCTACTTTTGAATAAACGCATTCTGCCATTGCTTTACGGCAACGTGCACATGGTTGACCTCCATCGCAACGCACCTAACAAGGTTTGTTTAAGTAACTCAGCTCAGTGAAACTTGGCGAGTCAACGGCGAAGCAGGAACTAATAAAGAAATGTTACCTTTTTCTTTCGACAGTCATCGCATGCCCGAATGACTTTGTTCCTCTTGGAACCACCACCACGTTGGGGAGATTGTGAGTCAAAAGATTCTGGAGTTGGTGGGGCTGAATCGTGCTCCATACTGGCATATTAGCACCACTCTCGAACAATAAACAGAAAAAAAGAGAAAAAAGAGCTGAAAAGAAAAAAAAAAAAGTTTAGGGCGAGAAATAGTCCCCTTGGGGCCCTTCTCTCGAAAATTATTCTTTTCCCGCTTTCTTTCTTTACGCTCTTTTTCTCTTTTTTTACTCTCTCTTACTTTCTATTACCTATCTATCTATATCTGTTATTTATATATCTATAGATATATTGTATATGTGTGTATATAATATGAACCTTCCTTTTACTTACCGCCGCACATGTTATTCATAGGCGTGGTAAAAAAAAAAAAAAAAAAAAAAGCTGGTAAGCCGTTTGTTGTAGGACAGAAAGGACTTGAAGTAATGCAACCTCTGACTGGCCTTATTGTAAACAAAAAGAAAAAAAAAGAAGTCCCCCATCAAGGAGTGTGATGATCTATGGATACACATATGACCCTCGTACGTAAATAAGTAAATAAAATCCTTACCTAGGATGGATGGATGGAGGAAAAGGGTACACAGAGCAATAAAGTAACAAGAGATAATATATATATATAGTACGGAGATCCCATCATTGAAACAATAAACCTGTCTGGCTGTCTGTCTGTCCTGTAAGAAGTTGTCATAAAAGAACTACGTACTTCCCCAGTGTGTGAAGTTCATTAAAGCTATGAGTAAAACATATAAATCCCTATAATTGACGTGCCACATTCAAACAATCAACACCCATAGTATGACGGTTTATTGGGCATCACATGCTTCTCTTTCTTTTTTTTTTCTTTATTTAATGACCTTCTTCATTTAATACACAGACCGTTGACCGGTGATGCTACGCCACCCTTTTTGTTCAGAGGAGCGCTGGTGAAAAAAGACTCATAAATCCTGTCCTTTGCTGAATCTTCTGCAAGTTTTTCTAAATACAGTAGTTCACCTATAGGCATGCCCCATCCTCCAATAAAATGTGAATCTAAAATAGAAGTTAGTATACTAAAAAGGAAATGGAAAGTAACTTACGACATGAATCATCTAATTCTACCATAGGGAATGCTTCTACCGTTGGATTATCCGATGCAATAGCCGAAAAATGATTATCCCAGATCCACTGGAAAGTTTCCGGACACGCCTTGATACCAGCAACATCAGGATTTTCCAAGTCCTTGATTTGTTCCATTGCATGGGGATTTTCCGAACACGCTTCCGTCCATCCCGTACGCAGAAGCAATATATCACCTTGTCTGAATTCCACTCCTTGCTCATCCGCCACTTGCTGTAATTCACTGACCGTGATCTCGATACGTTTCAATGGATCAAACTGAGGCTTATGCTTCTTGGCCCATCGCGCATAATCCAAAAGGACGGCACGTCCTACAATGCCCGTCTCCGCCATCCTTTGGATACCCAATTTTTCGGTGACACCCGATCCCCCCTTAATTTCCGTGCCATCAACGCCACCGTAAAACTTCAGTGCCTCGCCAAAGCATACATGACGTAACCCGTCCCATTGTGTTGAGCACTGCGTATTATAATTGAAATAGATGTCATCATATCCCTTGCCACCTGCAAGCGGTTTAAGCATATGTTGCATTGACTCCCGATCAAACATTAACACCTTGCTTCCTTCAATAGGCATATTTAAAGAAAATACGTCTCCCCGACGAATACATGCTGCTGCCTACCGTAAAAATGACATGTTAGCAACCTGCAATAGTTCCACTGACAACGACATACCTTCGAGACGCACTCCTTTGTTAAAAGATTGAGTGTACCTAGCTCATCCTCTTTGCCCCAGAGGCCCCAGGCAGTACCTTGTGGACCAAACAGCCCCATCGCAGATCGGAAGCTTGGATCGTGAAGATCCTTGTAAGAAGGTAGATTATACATCATAACTATCAGAGTAATAGGATAAAAAAAAAAGTAAAATAAGAAAAGAAAAGAAGATGGAAGGAAGGTCATTTTTATATATCTGACTTCATCGTTCCCCAATTTGGGAATTCCCCCTATTCCCACTTTGGGAAATTATGCTAATACATAGAACCATCAACACCTTCCCCCCCCCCCTCTCTTCCCATGGTACATCAATGTATGCATATGTATCTATCATTAACTCTTACTGTTTTCGACGTAAGTCCATCCTGCAGATGTGTCGGAAAAATAGATGTTACGATGTTTCAGTTTACAAATGACAGACTATCCTCCTACACACGCACACACACACGCATGGTTAGCACTTGTTCCCTTGGTTACACGCTCAGCTTCGCCGCCCACCCACCCACCCCCTCCCTTCCTCCCTAGCCAGTAAAGGGCTCAACTTGGAAGAATGCCTGACAAAGTTTCCTCGACCGTAAACGCAGAATACGTTAACTCGCAAGGGTTCTCACGGAGCTTACTGCAGATACGTCCAACGATTCTACGGTGAGCGAATTTTTTTTTTCTTCTTCCTCTGCTTTCTCCCTTAAACATCAAGCTTCGCCATCTTGGTGTAGCCAACTGTTCGCAATCGCATGTTTGATTTTCCTTTTCAGATATTGAGCCTATCATCCTTCTACTACTACTACTGTTCTCGTGCCTGATTCTCATAGTGTACCGGCATATAGAAGACGGTCTAACCCGAAGAACCTTCACAGAAGATAAGAATTGGAGACATTTGGAATACCTATTCGCGTTCGCAAAGTGCTTGGTCTTCGCCCTCGCCTTTCGCATTGTCGTTTTGCAAAACAAAGTTGATTGCAGTTGTAGTTTATAGAAATTCATGTAACACACACTGAGACGATCCAAAAAGGAAGCCGGCTGGGGGACGCGCCTCACGGTAAGCGGATTTCTCCAAATGCGGAAGAGTTATTCCTGACCACGCTGGATTGTTGACCGACGATGCATTCGGCATGACGAGGAAGGTTATTGTCAATGCGGACCCTCTCATAATATCAACGATTTCCACTAATGCAAGGAATCCGGCAGTACATGTTGAAGGCATAGATCCTCGAAACATGTCCTCGGTGCTGTCGTCATTGTCGTCATTAACAAACGATGATGTTCATGTTCGCTCAAACCTTTTCAATTTCTTTATCGGTAACGTTATCCTGATTTTCTTGATCGTCCCCGGATCTGTACTCCTAAGAGAATAATGTTAGAGACGTCTGCTACTATTACCTGAGTATTTCAGGCCTCGGAAGATGCATGTCTTTTACAACTCCTACTGTAAAGATTATCCGATCCGATGCTATCTGTCAGGACGGAATGTGTTACGATGGACTTGTACCTGGCTGCGGTCTACCCTTTACCCGGACTATGCCCCGTAGTGAGAGCGTTAAGGAACTAAACCAGAGCTATACCAGCAATGACACATAGGATGCGTCGGGCGTAGTGCTGGGTTATGGTCAAGACCGTTGAGCTGATAATAGTATTGATCAAGTTGCTTAAATGCATTTGTGTGTTACCTTCGATCAACGAGAGAGGATGATTGGAGAAAAGCTCATCTCAGGAGATGTTAGCAATGGTAAATCTACCACTACTCTCATAGAATGCTGTGTTCAGTTAAGGGATTGAATTGATAATCCTTCTATGATAGAGAAGCGTGATGAAGAGAGGTAAGACTAAAAATAAATTCTCAAAAAGCGAGACTTTATTTGGAATTGACAACACGGGTTGTTCTTTGTTTGCACGGCGGGAAGAGGATCTTTATGAGATCAATTTTGTGCAATCTCGAGAAAATAGCAAGCCTTTGCTGCCCCTTCGGCGATCGAACTCACTTTTTTTTTTTTGCATACTCCTCACGTAGATTCGTCATACCTACTTATTTGGTCAAAAAAATGCTTATAGTATATGTTAGCCCTTAGACTAGCTAAACCGGCAGCCAAGAAGTAGAGTGTGACCAAGAAAAACTTTGTTGCGAGGATATTAGACAGCTGAGATCAAGCCATGTTCAAGAACAGAGACGCGAGATGCAATTAAAGCCCCACAAACTGACGCCAGCAAAAATCGTTTTATCAATAAGTCATCGGATATACTATTTTACTTATCAAGAGTATATTCATGGGCACGAGGATGCCATCCGGCTTTTTTTCCTTATGGACCTTTACATTGGTTATCAGAGAACAAAAAATGCACTAGCAATGCCTTCCGTCCCGCATAGACAAATGGAGAAATTACTGTAATACTCGCTAGCTCATTTAGATCGTTACAAATTGCGCTATACCGCACCATGATTCATTAAAAGCAAATGATCGCTCTCATCTAAATGTTGTCACTACATACAAGCTTTATCGAGTGAAAAAAAAAGCAAACAAATATGGCATTCGACGATCTTGGGCAAGTATACAAATATTTTAATGAAAAAAAAAATATAATGCACGCCAAACTGTTTACCCGCGTGATTTCTATGGAAGTCAAGAAGTTCGTGGATGCGCATGTGATCCATGTGTTATTAAAGCCAAGAGGTACTCTCTAATGTGGGGGAAAGACTGTTTCCGGAGACCGCCAAACAAGGGATAGGCGAACAGATTCCCACCCCCCCTAATGGTACCAGAGGAACTAAACCTAACGAATTTATCCAATCGCACGGTCATAGCAATGCAGATCGAACAGCTTTTCACCATGTCATAGGATGAAACGTGCAAACTATATTAAAAAAGGAGTGGACGGATTACTTGACAACTCCAATGATCAGCATGATGATCTAAACTGACTACGGTGTTAAGTACAGTCAAAGGCGAGATGACATGAACGAGCGTCTGCATGCATTTAGATACTCACTATACTCTTTCCTTGTTCAGTGTATGAAACATATTAGGTGACACGGACGTGCAATAATAGTATTCCACGATCGTGCTGAATTGACTTAGCTGGTGTTTTCGCTATGCACTGCTTACGCGTCCACAATAATAACATGCATAGTCTTCTGTCTCAGCGGAGCAAAAAAAAAAAACCGATCGATCGATCGGTCTAACTGCTGGTCGGTGGTCGAAAACCACGCTTCTCTTGGGAATGCTACACCGGCAGGTGTCTCTCTCTCTCTCTCTCGCTTAGCTTCTGAAACTCACGAGCAAAATTGTCTTATTGAGAGACGCTTCCGAGTAATACAGGAACGTCTGCTTGGGAAACACATGTCCTTTTTAGGGGAAGAGAGGTCACCTGTTCCCTTTTAATGAACGATAACTCCACCTATGGTAAATGGCTGGTGGCGGGTTCTGGTCGTCGCCACAAATCTCGGCGTAGACTGTCATACATGGTCATTAGGAAAAAAAAATTTTTATATTTGGCTCTGAAGACAAGCTGACATTTAAAGTGATTCCTAGAAACCCGAACCAAAACAATCTTTTTGGCCGATGGTCATACAAATTTGATTAGCTGAACAGCAAGCATAGGTAAATTGGCTTGTTTACAACATTGAAGCACTCTTGGCTTCAACATAAACATTTAACAGAGTAGCATTAAATGTTAGTGCATACAAACTTTTTGTAGTATTATTATCCTATGAGATAAGTTCCATTAACACATTATGTGTCGTTGTTGTCAACAGGAGGCTTCTCAACGATTTGAAGGGGCGCCGTCAATGGTTCGGCACTAACTTTAAATCCCGATCCCAATTCCTGGCTTGGCTTTAGGAGGAAGAATAACAACAATAATAGTGGCATCAAAAGACTATGAAGCGAAAAAAGAAAATTTTAATTTTTTTCTGTTTCATTCTTCAATTCTTCTCTTTCTCTGTTGGTTATTAAAGTGGGATTTAGAAATGGTCAATAGAGAGAGATTGACATGATGCATACAACACTTGTTGTCATTATTATTACTACGATGTTATTGCAATATTTCTGTTGGCTATTTGTCATAATGTATAGAGCCATACAAAAGGCGCGGTCGGATTCCTAATTTATCATGGCGATCACCAAGAGATAAGGTTTTGACGATCTCCCGGTCTTTACTCATTGCACAAAGAGAATTACTCCATTTCTGGATGTGAGTAACAATAAACAGTAGAAGAAAGAAAGAGTTGGCGCGCGAAGAAAGAAAAAAGAAATACGCCATGTTTCTTTGGTCCCGGCTACGCGCGCGATGATTACGTTCTTCCTCTGAAAACTCCGCACAACCGAAATAGGCATCCTCCTCCTTTTTCAGTTTTCTATTGAGATGGACGCCATTGTTCCTGTTCTAATGAATAAAAACGCCACCGGAATTGAGCAGTATAAGGAAATTATTCACCCCGCACTAAACTGTAGCTTATTCAACCTATTTCGAGGAAAGATGAAGCAAAAAAAAAATAAAATAAATAATTGCCTCTACAACATTTAGAACCAAAGAGAAAGCCAGATAAAAAAAAAAAGAAGCAGATTGAATTAAAAAAGAAAAAAAAAAAAGAAATGTCCCCGTGGTCTTTGATTTTATTTATTGCGGTTGTTCTTTGATGAATTACAGATGACGGATATGACGTTTTGTGTACCCACAGAACAACGAGCGCGCCAGAACAAAGTTCGCGCGAACAAAGTGTTACACGAAGAGCCACTTTGTTAGTCAGTCACATGAAAGCACTGAGGCAAAAGAAAAAAAAAAGAAATAGCAGAAAGAGACAAATGGGAATAAATTGAATAGACCAGGTGATAAGGTAAATGATAAAATGAAATATATGAGTGCACGCGAGAGAGAGAGAGAGAGATAGAGAGATAGACAGAGGGAAGTAGTGGATTGTTTCAATTGGCAGTTGACGATCTTACAGTTTGTCCATGGGAAACAATGGAATGTTTCCTCTGATTTGTTCTCCTATTTGCTCGTTTTATTGCAACACGCTCCAACGGTTTCTTTTTTTGAATGTCCGGAAGCATTCGCCCTGACTTTGTGTAACGAGCCTTCTTTTTCTTCCATAGGAGCAGCTGATCTTTACTCCCCCATCTCCCCCCATTTCGGTAATTATAAAAGTCTAATTTTTCCTTGCGCTTCTTTTTCTCGTCCTCTTCTTCTTCTTCTTCTTCTTCTTTATTACTACTACTACTTCTTCTTATTTTTTTACCATGCAAGGCTGGTTACAAAAACAACGCCACGGACTTTACAGACCTTTTCTTCGACGCTTCTTCGTCCTTGATGGACGTGAACTTCGCTACTATAAAAATGAGGTAAGGTGTCCTTTTTACCCATACAAACTGGTCCAGCCTTATCTGATCTATCATCATTTTTTTTCAGTCCGATAGCGAACCACAAAATGTCGTCGACCTTCTTCACTATCGCGTTGAACCTTACCAACGACCAACAACAGCACAACAACGATCGATGTTCAGACTCTTATCGGATAATAACTCACCTGAACAACCCCACTTTTTATTACAAGCTGCAACCGAAGAAGATATGCGAATCTGGGTCACAGCACTACATCAACAGATCGCAGGCGCAACGCATGTCCTTGAAAAATGGCTTGAACGATTTGACGTACATACACCTACAAGTGAAGGTGCACAAAGTCGGACGTCCGTCACCTCACTCTACAGCTCAAACGGCTCTCTCACATCCTCACCTACCTCGGTCGACACAGATGAAAAACAAAGTCCGAAATCACCACGATTAACCAGTTTCTTATCGTCACTATGGCCACGAAAAAAGCAAATGGGAAAAGTCTAAAAAACTTTTTGCTATACTCTACCGCTCCTATGTCAAACCGAACGATACCAACCCCTCCTCTCTGTCTCTCTCTCCGCTATTTAAACCTTACGTACCATCATCTCTGTTTCTATAATATTTTATTCTCTTGTGCCTTTTTTGTTTGTTCGTTTATCATCTATGCATATCTCATCGTAACCTCTCTCTCTCTGTACATGTACTTGATTCTTTTTCTTTTTGTCCTTACAAATACATAACGCATCCTTTGTCAAACAAGTCTTTCATCATTTATGGGAACTGATCTTTTTTGTTGGTAATCTGAAGCCTATAATGATACTTTATTGTTATTATTATTATTATTATTATTTTATTATTAAAGACGGCAAATGTATGAAATTTCAGCAAGATTCAGACAGCGCAAGATTCGCGCGAATAACTTCCTTGTCGTACACTGTCAAAAGATGTAACAGAAAAAAACGTAAAAGAGAATCATCTCGTGACAGACGATCGTTCTTTCTGGGGTAGCAAAGATCCTGTGACAAACCTTCATGATAAAACGGCTTTTTTGTTATTTTTGGTGAAGGCGCACAGCACTAAAAATATAAAATGAAATGGTACACAGAATAACTCGTAAAAAGAAAAAAAAAAGTAGTGTTCAGTAGCATGAATAGATGATCTTGTCAGTCAAATAAGCTGTATCCTAACTTAACCTTCCCCAGAAACTTAGTAACACCATCAAAAGAACCATAAAGAACAAACTTGTGCCACGTTATCCTGCCACATGTCAGGACCGTTAACTTGCCATTAAAGGACGATGGAGACACATGACCTTGGTCTTCCACTCCGATCGTAAGAAAACAAATTGACATCTTTCCCATCATTCTCTTGACTAGTTCGCATCTGATAACAGGAATATCTATTTTCTGAATTTAGTTGACAAGAAATAATAATTCGAGGCTATCTGATTTATCCTACTACTACTACTAGTAGTCTATCTTTTTCTCTCTCTCTCCTCAACCGTGGTAAATAGATGAATTAAGCTTAAGGTTCTAAACTTTATGAGATCGACTGAGCCCCCAACCCCCGTAACTAGCACCTTTAAAGACCGATAGAAAGAAAGAAAAAAAAAAGATAATGATAACAAACCTCGGTCAAACTACGCTTTCTACAGGAGTTTGGAAAAAAAAAAGAGAAATTGGCGCCAAAACCTTTTTTTTTATGCAATCGTTCTCTGTATCCATTGGCAAAGATGATTTCATTCTTCTCAGAACGGGGAACCGTCCCACTTCATTTGTCTAGTTTTTCTTTGCTTGCCCCTGGTCTCATACCCAGTGGGATGTTGAGACTCTCTCTCTCTCTCTGTTTTCTCTTATTTATGGTTGCACAGCATTGTTTTTCTCCCATAACCAATGCATTGGACCGTCTTTTTCTTTATGCAAGTTAGCTCTCTTTTTTGCTATACTGAATACATCTTTGTAAAAACCTGGACAAAGGGGGTATTAGGAAAAGGGGGTTTTGGGAGGGAACGGTTTCAAATCTGCACAGTCCGTGATCGTCCTCTTTTTTTTTTCTTTTTACTGTTCAAACAAGGGGTTTGGGTTGGTATCTTTGTCGTATGATTGCTGTTAATGCAAGATCTACTTCCACAAACTTCCATTCATAACCATAGCAAAACTTTAGATTCTCATGGCTGCATTTCAAAAAAGAAAAAGAAAAAAGAAAGACCTCGTTGAACCTTTTTTTTTTTGTTTCAGATCATGTCAACCTACCTCGTGG
The DNA here is from genome assembly GCA_000697055.1 of Saksenaea vasiformis B4078. Classification (NCBI taxonomy): domain Eukaryota; kingdom Fungi; phylum Mucoromycota; class Mucoromycetes; order Mucorales; family Saksenaeaceae; genus Saksenaea; species Saksenaea vasiformis. The sequence continues at coordinate 37,367 of JNDT01002340.1, read as the reverse complement.
GCAAAGACCGTATCCATCTGTATTCTCTTCTCTTCCGCCAATAATGCGAGTCCGTCTTGTTTAAGCTGCCGTTGAATGAACTTTGTTTCTCTCCTCATTGACAGCTGTCTTTGGGTAATTGATCCTTTTTTGGTATTTTTGATGTTGCTTCTTTGAAAATAGATCTAGAGGGAACTATCTGCAGTAAGTTGCATAGAGCACGTTATCACAACTCACGAAATGCATGTCCTTTCTTTTTACAAGTAATATCCCCGTTTCTCTTTCGGGCAGGCTCTCGTGTCTCTATCGCAGAACATCCTGTACAGAGTACTGCAAGATAGGAAGGGACGGGACTTCACTGAGACAAACACGTTCCCTTTTTTTTTTTTTGCTAAGTATGGTTACGTAGAGTGAACCCATTTTTCGCCCAGAAAAAAAAAGTTCATTTCTCTTCCCGTCGATAATCCAGCATTTAGCTGCACAACATTTCCCAGTTGATCGTAACGGTCGTTTAACCTTTAAAAAAAGGAACATTTAGCAGCCGTTTAGGCGCTTGAGAAGAGGCAGACTGTCACGCAGTTGACGTCAAGTTACAAGGTGTCAGATAAGGAAAACCGTTGGCGGCACGGGCACTACTCTTTCCAGACAGACATCACATAAGTGTATTAGGTGTTATCTATTTGAATGTGAATACTGACAGAGAGTACACATTACAAGCAACACTATTTTGTTGTCGGTCTATTTCTCTTAAAAGCAGGGGAGGTATAACTATTGCCTTGTACATGCAGATACGCACCCGGGCGTAATTCATTAGATGCTACTCGTAAACATTAGCTAAAAATGCAGTACCAGTCTAACATGCACCATGAGAAACAACAACAAATAGGGTCCCTTGTTACTCTGCAAGATACATAGGCGTTTGTTTGCATCGAAGAGAGACGTGTGCATCATAATCAGATACTCGCATGGGACGTGCAATTTCCACGTTGATTCCACCGCTGATGTCATGATTGACGTAGATTTACCATTTTGACGCTGTGGTATTCTACTTGACAGCTCCAGTGAGAGGGGGGCCGGTATCTCTAGAAGGTTGTCTGTTGTTATATAGACCGGCATCAAACAGTGTATGCTAGCCGTGTGATCGTGGTACAGATAGAATGACTGGACTCTGCAGTCTTTTAGTGATATTCTATCCTGCATGTGTGTATGTATGATGTAGTCTACCAAATGGTACCGGCATGAATAACCAATGATGAACTATAAGCTCATTGATTTGCATTAACAATCGGACAGACACTTCATTGGACCTGGCCTTCACTAAGCGGACCTTATCCTCTCGCGAGTAAACCAATCCCTTGTGTTCTCCCCAGTACTGAAATTATTCAAAGGATAGGGACAGACCATCATCTGCGGATAAGAGGAATGCGCAAGGCTTCAATCATTCTCAGTTACTAAAACCTGCCATGGCTTGGGCGCTATTTATTGAAACTTCTTGAAACAAATCCAGCATCACATAGCGAATCTTTTTTTTTTTGCTTTAAAGAAGCAAGTTGGAGTTATAAGCCGTTAGTGGATTAGCCAACGGAAAGCTATCTTAAAATCCTACAAATGCGTTAAACGTGGAAGAAGAAGGTGCTATTTTGACAGCTTCCCTGTGTAAAGTCAGCATCATACGATGTGCGATAAAGGCTTTTTTTTTTAACTCTTTCTAACATCTACGTCTCCCGGATGAGGACATTTTGCAGTAAATGACAGTTAGGTAGAAGCGCAACTTTTTTTAAGTAAAAATGCTTGGGAATGAGGACAGATCATGCGTAAAAACGAAGAAACCTCCCAGTATTAATTATGATGAACCACGTTATGCGGTCAGCGCAATCTCAGATAGGAAGGCGATCTGGAACATCCATGCGATAACGTCAAATTCATTAGATCATTCTGGTAGAGAAAGAGTGAGATGCATAAGTCATTACGCATTCACACGTAATCCAGAACCACCATCCATAAACACAAGTGTTCCAGTTCGTCTCCTATTCAAGCTAGCGGCTAATGAGGGGGGAATAGAGACGCTAGACGTGACCAAGGCAATGTAAACCATTATTTCTTGTCATCCTGAGACTTATAATGTTCAGTATCGGTAACGCCATGAAGTCGTTGAAACCAACTATGTGTGGAACGAACGAACATATGTTTGCACCCGCGATGTTTGAGTAACGAGAATGACTCGTGATAGCTTTTAGCTTGCCACGTGCCCACATACAGAACCTTTTTTTTCTGCGTGCGTAAAAAGAAGAAGCTGTGCAGAAATTTCTCGCGTTGGGTACAGCCCATAGTCTAACAATCACTGTGCTTATGCCAGTTACTTCACTTGATTTTGCTGCTTTTGGTCATCTGAGATTAGCAGGCTTATTCAGCAACACAACCATTGTTACTCTTGAACTCTGCTCCTTGTCATCTTGGATTGCTGACATGATTTCATGCACGCCAATTTCATACGCACGCACGTACGTCAATGTGTCATAATGAGTTGCTGTCCCACAAACTCGATTACTGTACTTCCAAATGCTTTTTTTTTGCATTGTATGACCATTTACCAGCAAAAAGTCGATTGTAAAACAAACGAGTCAATCAACGTGTTTGTGGCATTATCGGGGTAGCTGTTGTGTCAACAATAAATGACAAGCAAATGTTGGTCGTACCAAAGAATGCTGGGATAATTTTCTGTTACTTTGAGTAGAAGAGCATAGCTGTTTCCAATTTACCTGTTTATGGGTCTTTGCCATTCATACAGGTGAAAGAAGTGTCTATGCTTTTGGGACAATAACCGCGACACGACTTGTATCGGATCATGTAAACTTGGACCAGTCAATTTCCAAGATCAGTGCAATCTGTGGCAGATGGAAACTCCGTTTAAGCCTTCCCGGTTCATCCAAATGACGACCACCGTCACCCAACTTCCTCGTTAGGCCCGGATTCTATCATCTCTTGTGGAATGCAAAAAAAAAAAAAAATGCATTGCAAATCAACAAAAAATGACTGACGTCACTCAAGTAAACATAGAAACACGAAGACTAGACTTAAGCTCTTCGGAGATCAAGCATGCGTAAAAAAAAAAAAAAAAAAAAATTTTTTCGAAAACAGATCGAGACACGCACAAGCAGAAAAATAAGAAAATAGGTTTCCGAAAATTTACAAATGAAATGTTTATGAAAAAACATGCAATGACGATCATTTTTTTTTAAAAAAAGAAGAAGAAAAAAACAAGCATTTTTCTTTTTTTTTTTTTGGGAAATCAAATGGGATTCTGTGTGAAGAGAGATAAAAACATTCAACCAGTTGATTTCCAATGGAAGGTCTTTTAAACCATTTATTTGGGAGCTTCCTTGTCTATAAACGTAAAGAAAGAAAAGAGAGAGAAAAAAGAAAGAATTGTTAGTCATGTCTTATATTCAATAAAACCCACTATTTTAACACTTTTTTACTTACAGCTCAAGGCGTGCTCCTCACCCATGGCAGAGACAACGGTAACCAACAAGTCCTTGCCCTCCTCGAATTCCTCCTGCAACTTGTCACCCAACTCGCCCTCGGGAAGCTTGACATCATCCTTGGTGGAACCATCCTGAAGCATCAAGGAAAGGAAACCATCATCAACGTTGATAAGTTGGTATTCATTACGGACAACGTTGGGGACATCCATGTTGTGGGTAGAGGGGGAAAGATCTTCGAGTTTCTTTCCGGTGAAGATGTCGATGGCGACCAAGTGGACCTTGGCGTGACCGTGCTTACCAGTCTTGGAGGTAGACATGTCGACAATCTTGCAGGGACGGCTCTTGATGACAACGTGTCCGTTCTTTCTGAGAGCAGAGCACTGCATGGGGTAAGTCAAGGAAGCACCGGCATCAGCGTTCTCAAAGGTGTGATCGTGGTCGTCCGACATGCTTTAAAAGAAGAACCAAAAAACAAAAAACTGTATGTAAGAAAAAACATACATTTCTTTCCATGTACACAACACACAAGCAGAAACTTACTTTGGGCAAGAAGAAGATGGAAGAAGGAACAAAACCCGTGCTAACTGGCCAGGCCGTTTTATAGTTTGTTTTTTTTTTTTTTCATCAAAATTTTTTTTTCACGTCGGACTTCTCATAATCGCCATCTCTCATTGGCTATTAATAAACCCCGCTACTCCCTTCGGGAGACCAAAAAGACAAGACCCAAGACATTCTTTTTCATCGTCCTATATATATTCAATGACCGACAAAATCCCTGGCTGACTGGCTGGTTTGGTCGGGACACACACACCTGACCCCACGAAAATATCATCATTTGGGAAGGCCACGCAATTAGCTATCTCGGCTCGCATGGATTCCGGAGAGTAACACACGCTCACTTTTTCCCTAATTAGGGGCTTCCTGTTCTCTCTAGCAACTATATAAAAATACGACGCTCAGTTCAACCTTTTTCCCGTCTTTTCTTGTCTTCTCTTTTCATTTTTTTTTAATTCATGGATACTTTTTACTCTGGCTTAACCTATGTCCAACAACATGTGGACAAACTACAAATTAAGAACCTGTGGCAAGAACATAGTACTGTTCTAAGTTTAGGTGCCGTGAGCACCCTTACTTTGGCTGCTATTTCGCGCTATTTTATCTATCGTCTCTATCTTCATCCTGTGAACAAAATACCTGGTCCACCTGTCCATTGGATACCTCTTGTAGGCAATATCCTTGACATCATTCGTGAAGAGGTAAGATAAAGAGTAATCAAACAAACAACTATTAACTAAAAAGTCCCCATTTTTTCGCTGGTGCACAAAAAGTCTGGTGTCATGCACAAACAATGGGTAGAGAAATATGGTGACATCGTTGCTTACCACGGACCATGGAACAAACCACGCGTTCTAGTGACAGATCCGGAGTTGCTAAAACAGATATTGACTACGGACGCGGCAAATTATGTCAAACCACCAGACACTGTGGAATATCTCAAACGTTTCCTAGGCGGAGGATTGCTGGTAGCCGAAGTAAGCCCGGTTCCCTTTTTTCTTTTTTTCTTTTTCTTTTTCTTCTTTTTCCTTTTTGTCCGAAGCAACTTAATTGACAACTGCAGGGCGAAGTACATCGACAACAGCGCAAATTACTTAATCCTGCATTCAGTGTGCAGGCACTCCGCGCGATGGTACCACTGATGGCTATTCCCGGTATCCAATTACGAAACCAATGGTTCGGCAAGACAGGTGCAACGCCCGTGGAAATCGATGTATCCTATGATTTGAGCTTGGCTACCCTGGATGTCATTGGCATGGCTGGCTTTGGTCAAGAATTTGGAGCGGTGCACCGCGCCGGTAGTAAATTATCCGAGGCCTATCTACACATCTTCTCCACCGATCGTAGCCTCTTTGATATACTGGAATTTTTCTTCCCTATGTTGCAACATCTACCCACGGCACGCCACCGTGAGTTATGGCGCCAGGAAAAATATCTCGATGAAGGCAGTCGTGCTGTCGTTGAAAAAGGAATGGCTCGCAAAGAAAAAGCTTCTGATCTACTGGCACTTATGGTCCATCAGGTGGATGAGGAAACCAAGCAGGGAATGTCCGTCAAAGATCTACAAAATCAATGCTTGACCTTCCTGGCTGCAGGGTAATAATAATAATAAGCTACTGATCGATAGACAGAAAGCTTTTTAAACAATGAATCCGTTAGACACGAGACTACCAGCGTGGCACTAACATGGTGTCTTTGGTTACTAGCCCAGCATCCGGAGATTCAGACAGCATTAAGAGAGGAAGTGACGCCTCTCTTTGACAAGATTGATTTTACCGACCCTCGTTTTAATGATCCATTGAAAAATGCCAAATGGCTTCAAGAAGAAGCAAATATCCCCAGCTACAATGACATCAATAACCTGGAACTGCTAAATAACGTCTGCAAGGAAACGCTTCGCCTCATTCCTCCTGTACCCGTGACCAATCGCATTACCGTCAAGGATACAGTGCTTGGTAGCTATTTTATCCCAAAAAGCACCGATATTTACATTAGCTGCATCGCGAACCACCATTCTCGCGCCATTTGGGGCGACGATGCTGAAACCTTCCGGCCTTCTCGGTGGAACGAAGAACGCGCGGCCAAAGTGAGCCCGTATCACTTCATGCCCTTCCTTGCCGGTATCCATCAATGTATCGGTTACAAATTTGCCTTGGTGGAGATGAAGACTTTGCTAGCTCTTATCATCAAAGACTTCGAATTTGCGGAAAAACCAGGCTTTAAAGTCAAAAAGCGCCAACTGGTCACCCTCCGCCCTACAAATGGCATGCCTTTGCTAGTGAAACAATTCATTAAAGAGGAATAATAAACAAAAAAAAATGTTGCTCTATCTACGTATATGTTCTGTGCATGTGTCCGTTACGCTCGGAGCAATCGACAGATAGCTAAGCCGACTGTCCCCATGGTGGCGCCAACCAACCTGCCCCACACACCATTGGATCTACGTAGGACAAAGAGAAGAAAACCCCGGCTCTGTTCATTTTCCTGTTTACAAAAAAAAAAAAAAAAAGAAAAAAAGAATGCTATAGTACAAAAAAAAAACAAAGAAAACAGTTTGTGGTTTGCTCTAATATACATGGTTTATAATTTTTGGCAATAATAAGCCGGCACCCAGCCACAAAGACGCGTCGATTCACCGGCCAGGCTGCCGTACCACCAGGTATCCTCTTCATCTTGCTCCCAAACAAGAATGGTATCACCCTGTCGGATACATAGTTCGTCTGTATTACTTGATTCATAGTCATAGATCGCCACACATTCAAACAGAGGTGAAAGTTCTTCAACATCGCTTGATGCCGTGGTTTGACTTGACACACCTAACACACAGATAGAAAGGGATTGACTGACCTGTACTTTTTCTTTTTCTTTTTTTTTCTCTTCGTTCACACTTACCATCAACAAGTGATGGAGACGAGCCAAAATACTCGTCTTGCCGTGATCGACGCAGACTTGGTGAAGGTGTTGCCCCAGGCACAGCTTCCCATAGTCCTTTGTTGATCGGCGTGATATCATCCACAAGCCGCTGGACACAGTCCATGCTGCTCACGTACTTGGCAATGATGCCATCCATATCCGTCACCTGTCCACCAAAATACTGATCCACCAGCTTCCGCCATTCCCGTGCCATTTGACCATAAAATTGTGTTTGCACCATGGCCAGCTCACCAATCAAGATATCGAAATAACGTCCCGTCAACACAAAGAAACCAGGTAGCTCGTCAACAAGCTGCGCATTGATAGACACATAGGCATCCGCCGAAACCTGTAATGCCCTATCTGGTACATCTCCCTTGGATTTGATGTCGCGCACACGGTCGTAGTCCAGTAACTTCTGTGCACGTTTGTTGATCACTTGGCTAGGGTTTTCAAACACACGAAGAAACCCATCTATCCGGCTGTACACATACCCGCGTACCATGGTATCCTATACAACATACATGCCGCCTTTAGTGGGGGTTCAAGGACATCTCCGACACGTTACCAATTCACGCGACATGATCATCGAAAATTTTGATGTTGCTTTGTTGAATTCACGCACACTCTCCATACTTCGCACCTTCACACCGCCCCAAGAGCCATACATCGTTTCCAGGCTTGCAGCAAAAATCTGAAGCGTATCAAACTGATCCTTCACTTGCCGCACCCATCGCTGCACATCCCGTGCAAGTTGACGGGCCACCTCCTGCTGTTCTTCAAACCGCATATGTAATGCATCAAACAAAGCATCTTGCGTTGCCTCCGAAGCAAACCCTGTGACTTGACGGAACTTTTGCGCTCGTCGTGTAAGCTTCTTGTTGATACCATGGCTAAAAGAAGGAAGAAAATACTCAGTCGGCAAAGCTCTTGCTTTCCTTTCAAACGAAATGACTTACACAACCTAACAAAGAGATGAACAACCGGATTCCTTCATTTCCTTTTTTTTTTGGGAACTTACATTGATATCTGTCTTTTTCTTGTCACCGACAATACGTTCCACAATATCTTTTCGTCTCTTGATCTCGTTAATGTGGTCAGCCACTTCTTGAATTTCTTTTGTTGCGAGGGAAAGGTTCTCGTGATCAGGATGATTAACAGGTGTCAGGAGAAGTATTTCCTTTTCAGATGTGTCAGTATATTGATCGTCTACTACTAATTACTACTACTACTAGTAGTAGTAGTAGACATCATGTTACCCGCAGCAACAAAGGATATTTCAGGACACGTTGTACAGGTCGAATAAGCAAACTTCCCAAATCCCAGCTGCCTGTTTGCCCTTGCATTTGTTCTTTACATTTCTACCATGGTTGTTCAGTGCTTTCCTTATGTAGACAGATGACCTACGGTAAAAAATGTCTGTGCGCTAGGTACGCTTTCGAGTTCCTGCATCCTTAGAACCGCATCTTCATGACGTTTACAGTAATCACAATACACTTCATCTAGACGACGCATCTGTAATCCGATAGGGTTATCAATGATGATCCTCTTTTTTTTTTTTAGCGATAATGCGTTACCATCTCCCGAAACACCACGCCAACCGTTGTGCCATCCTGGTCCTCCAAAGTCATTGGCAGCTGCCCACCCTCTGTTATAAGACATGCATCCTCAAGTAACGTCACAAACGTCACTTCCAGCTCTACAATGTCGGGTAAATTGGCAAACAGTGTTTTGACATCGGCCTTTTGAAAAGGAGATCCAGGAGCACGCGCTTGATCATAGTAGATTTCCTTTAACAGATTCATGTCTCTTTGGTATACTTTTTCGGTCTCAACCAGTTCCTGCATCACTTTGAACCGTTTTATTGCTTTGTGTTGATCCTTGCCCGATAGCTGAGGTGAAACGGGCAGTGAACCGGAAATAGAGGTGTCTGAAGAAGAAAGGGCGGGGGATGGATCGATGGCGGGTTCTTTTGCGACAATCGTGATGGAGTCTTTTAAGCGATGATGCTGCTGATCGTCGAGAGAACTTCCTGTCAACCAACCCGTGAGTGCAGTACCGTATTGCCATGCACGTTTTGAGGGCGACGTAGCGGTGGACGAGGTGGAGGAGGTAGAAGTTGTGCTGTTTCCGGTAAGGTTTCGATTGATAAATGGAATATGTAACGTTGAGGATGTGTTTGTCGAAGCAAGACTGGCGGTTTTAAGGGATGAATTGGAGGGTTGTCTAACAAGTCGAGCTTCGGAGGGTCGCACAGACGTCCTGCGAACAGGAAGGTTATTATAATTATTATTATAGTTATTGTTATTTTGTTCTGCTTGTTCTAAGCGTTGGCTCAGCTCCGTCACAAAGGCGCTTGTTGTACGGGCTTGTGAACGATGTATTGCTCCTGGCTTTGCTGGTACTGCAGGAGGTTCTTTTTGCGCCACGCCTGGCGGAGGAGCCCTGGCTATTTTTCGAGGCAGAGGGGGTGGTGTTGGTTTGACGGGGGCACGAGCCACAGGAAGGGAGTTGCGCACTGGCTTCAGAGACAATAAGAGAAGAACACAACATGAGGGAGCAAACACAGCAACTCACCCTTTGGCCATTTCCGGTAAGTTGGAACTTCGCCCGAATGTCGTCAAATGCCAAGGAAGTCTCGTCGATTGTGCTCGTCGCAACTGTGTCACCTTCCACGGGTGATGTTTTGGTTGGGGAAGAGAGTTGTTCATGTTGGTGATGGGAAGTAGAGCGTCGTAATGACGGAGGTTTTGTTGGCAAGCGTGGTGGTTGTTGTTGTGGTGATGGTTCGAAAACGCGAGACAGTCTATTAACAGAACTGTCTCGTTGTTGTGTTGAATGATGGATGCTACGTTGTCGATCTAATGTCTTTGAAAATGCATCTGGCTGTTTATTCATTGTTGTAAGAAAAGAGTAAGAAAAGAGAAGAAGAAAAAAAAAAGGAGAGAAAATGAAAATCACCCAAAATTAATGCAATAATTTTTTTCTTATTTAAACGAGGCTCATTCTTCCCATTTCTTAAGCCGAGACACCGCTTCTAATTCTTTTCATTACTGATAACAAGGGTGAAATGAACACTTAATCTAATAAGCTAGACAACCGTAACGAGAATAGCATGAATAGCTTTTTGTGCACATATTCCGTTTCTCCTTTTTGACCTATACTACAATTCCTTTCCAACCAAAAAAAAAAAAAAAAAAAAAAAAAAAAAAAAAAAAATACTCAAAGAGATAGATATATATATTTATATATGTCATGGTGCAGCCTATCTGATCTAATAATGGGAATGAACGTTATAAGTTGTCCTGTGTGTCTGTCGATCCATCCACGATCTTGCACGCAAGGCGGATAAGTTTAGACTTCTTTGCTCAAATGTAGACCAGGTCACTCGCGGAGGTTTTTTTTTCTTCTTCTTCTTCTCTCTTTTACGGAGATCACGCTTTTGTGTTTCTAGACAAATGTTTACGTACGTTCTTTACTGAGTTAGATGATCAGCCTTTGCCACACGTTGCACACCGCATGACCCAGTGCACTCCGAGTATACTTAGCCCAGCGATGTTTGTGATCGAATGCTGCCTGCCCAGCCGCTGAAGGTCCGAGAGGACTTTTTTGAACCTCAAATTGAATCACCGAGGCCACATTAGGTTACAAAAGCCTATGCCCCGGAAAACCAAGCGTTCTGAGCTGTACATGCTTAAAAAAAAAAGGTATCATGTGTCCCAGTAGTGTTTCAACTGCCTGGTGGATCGTCAATGGGACTCCAATGCAAAAGGTGACTCTTGGTTGCATTACATAGATGTGCTATCTTGGCAAAGATGACTTCGGAATCTCCTACCCCAGTTCGTGTCAGCAATACTACCAGGGAGACGACCGTACTTCACCAGGACTCTAGCTCCTCATGTGGAAGAGAAGCTAAGAAATACTTGAAAGATAAACCTGAGCGAGCGTAAGATATTTAAGTACACAAAAAAAAACTGTTATCAGATCGGTAGTTTGACCGGTATACAAATACAATGGAATTTTCGCTTCGACAAAGGATATGAAGACAACGTCCTAGTCACTGAGGCCAAGCTACTTCGGTTCCTAGAAGATATTGTTATTCCCCGCAGAAATCTCAGAAGGTGCCGTAGAAGTGATGGGGAGACACGTCCGCTGACCATGAAAACGGTATTGCCGTACATCAAAGCCGTGGTGGATCTTCCTGCAACTCAGACTTCAAGAAATTTGGAAGCATGTCTAAAATCGCCACACTATGGAGAAAGACAGCGTTCCTGACAAAAAAACCATGACAGTGCTCAGCATACCGCGGAGTCTCCAGATTCTTCTCCAGTCTTTCTCTCCTTAACAGGTCTTGGTACCTTCGACCTTACTTCAATTAAATCTGAAGCAGAGATAGCACCTGATGTAGTCGTAGCCTTCTCCCTCGCGATTGGCGCTACAACAACAGTAGTGAAACCTTTGTTAGCTCAAGTCCTTTTGCGTTTCATGCTTATATGGAATGCAGACTCATCAAGAAACACACAATTGGTCAAGAAATCCATTATTGGTTTGTTCCCATTTTGTGGACCAATCATGTCGTTTCTCGATGTTTTCTGAGCGATTTCTCTCTCCAGAATGAAACTTTGGTTGTTTCACAGAAAGGCTATATTCTCTCCTCATGAGGTTATAAACAGCCTAATCAAATCTGCGACAGTCCCCATCTTTGAGCTGCACAAACGTGAATACCCAATGGCTTTGCTGCCGCAGAAGCACACATATCCTTCCTCAATCTTCAGTTCAAAACAATCTGGCTTTGTCACGAAGAGAGTGTAAGAAGAACAAGGACGCTTTTCTGTTGCTTCTCTCATACAACAAGTCTTCATCTCCGGGCTTATCTGCGTGTATCATGTTCGTTCTAGATTTCTCAGCTAGGCAGCATCGCTATTCAGAGTCTGCAAAACTCTTTTTTTAGAAAAAAAATAGACGTAAAGAAAAGTCTGTAGATGATCAGCCTTTGCGACACGTCGCACATCGCATGACCCGGTGAATTCCGATCATAGTTTAGTTCAGGGATGTTTGTGATTAAATAGATGATATGTTTATTAGTAAGTGATGACGATTACAAGAGGATATGCTGTGCAACGCAGAGAAAAAAAGAAAAAAGAAAATGCAGAAGAAAAGGAAAATTAAATCTTGGCAAGCAGATTACCTTGACAACGGATCGTACGTAGACCTAGTCCAATGAGTCCTGCGATGACAGACATTGCACCTGCAAACTGAATAGCAGCTGTCCAGCCGTACATCCGTTGGAGCAACCCGGCAACTGGGGTACCCAACAAAGAGCCAGCGGCAGTGCCAAGATAAGCCATGGCCAGCCCACGTTGAATATTGTCAATTCCCACGATATCGGCTGTCACTGCTGGCAACAGACTTACAAATCCGCCGCCACTCAGCCCATTCAGCAATGCGTACACAACATAAATAGGGTATGTTGAAGATACTTGCCAAAGTACCATGGTAAAAATACCTAAATTATCATAGGTTGAGTTTTTTTTTTCCCAATCATTCATTCATCGATGACAAGGCTTACCTGCAAAGAGAGTACAGCCAGCCAATGTGTTGATACGACCAAATCTGTCCCCAATAAAACCAAGTAAAATACGAGAAAGAGCATTTGTAGCTGACATGATCGATACCAAGGCGGCTCCGTTTGCTCGATCAACACCGATAGAATCGGCATAACTAGGAGCCAGGTAAAATGGGGTAATGTAACCAAAAGGAACAAAAAGAGTAAAAAGTAGTAGTAACCCAAAGTGTGTATCAATCAAAGATCTGTCAAATACAGCCCACCACTTGCGCCCAGGTGTTGCGGGCGGACGCCAGCGCGACAACGCTAGTGCTGTAGCAAGACTAAGCAACCCAAAAGCAAGGCCACCCATTGCTCTCAGTGCATTGCGGTACCCGATCGTTGCTATAAGGCGCTGTGCCATAGGTGATAGCGCGATACCTTATTTTTTTGTATGTTTTAGTTTAAGGCTAGGAAAAAAAGAAGAAAATTCAGGTAGCTTTTACCTCCACAACCAGACCCGCTGACACCGATACCTGTGGCGAAAGCACGTCGTTTGATGAACCATTGAGAGGGTAGTGTAACGGAGGTGGAAAATACAAAAGCACCACCGATGCCAAAGAGAAGTCCCTGCGTTAGGTACAATTGCCACAACTGAGTGGAAAAGCTAGCCAGAATAAGACTAAGAGGACATAGAATAGTACCGATAGCCATTGTCCCTCGGAAGCCTATGGCTCTAATGACAGGCGTTACGAAGAGGCCCAGAGCCATGAGACAAGCAGAACTGGAAGTACCAACAAATGCGATTCTGAATTCGTCAGTCTGGCCAGGATAGACTTCATTAAGGTACCTAACAGATCAATTAATTTAATTCGATCGTTCGTTCGTTCATTCAAGAAGAGTTCCACTTACAGTATCTGAAAATTTCCCCACGCAAACATGGTGCCAAAAACAACAAAGGTTGTTAAAAAGACTGAAAATACGACGAGCCAGCCTGGATTGCGAATGCCTTCTGTTGGGTAAGGTTCATGCTCGATCTTGGTGTCTGCAGAACAAGTTTCTTCTTCATAGTCATGGTGTGTATGTTTTGAAATGCTGTGTGTGATCTCGTCAAGCGACGCTAACGTAGGAAATGGCGCACATTCTAGAAGCGTGGGATAATCCTGCGTAGCTCGATCTTCTTCTTTCTTTTCTGGCAGATCGACAACCTTCTGGGTGTCTTTTGACGATTGAGAGACAGCCATGAAAGAAATGGAATGAGAATATAGAAAAGAAAGAAGTAGAAATCAGGAACTGCGTTTTATAGGTGCCATTTTTTTTTTTGCTTGCACATTTTGTCGGGTAAAAAAAGAAATAAAAAATTTCCCCGCCAGCAAAGTTCTGGAATAGTTCGGAGAGGTTGTTTGTCCCGAGTGTCCGGGAATAGAGACATATCGGTGAATTTTATAAGATAAAGATCATCTTCTATAGAGTGGTATGCTATTCATCGGACAAGCATGTTATTACCTCATCTTGTGTGGTCATTTCATGGAATAATCGTTGAGATCGATAAAAAAGACACCAAACTTAGATCCCTGTCGTACAAGCGCTATCGCTGACTCAGACTACATCTACCGCCTTCGACCGATCAGACAAGTTGTCTGATTCGTTCCACTAACCACACCCATTTACCGGATCGCCCTTCAACGCGCTCACTGAAATCACCTTATTCGTCAATAGTCCAATGACGATCATTTCAGAAAAAATGAGTCATTCATACGACCCTTTTTTTTTCCTTTTTTTTCCCTTTTTTTTTTTTTACCACGATACATCTGGCTTGCAGCTGCTGCCCACATAGCACATTTAAAGTTCTCGAGAAAACAAAGTTTATGTAAACCTTATTTGCTCCCAATTTGCTAGGTCACGTTTTTCTTCTCAATAGCAATGGCTAGATCGATCTGTTCGAGTACAGTAGCAAAGATCATTACTGCAGTTTGCCTGTTTCAAGCTGTCTCCTTGTGCTGCGTATGGAACGAATTTGCTTGTCTGGAAAAATGGTACCGCCGACATGCATGTGAAACCCTTCAACGGCGATCCGGAGTTAAGGCATAACCAGCAATCTTTCACACGGTCATATAGCAAGCTTTAACTTGCATAGGTTTATAGAATTATCAATATGTTACAGTTTTTGGCGAATAATGAAAAAGAAAACTAAAACGTCTACATCGGTCATATACAGAAAAGGAGAAAGAGAAAGAGAGAAAAAGAGAGAAAGAGAGAAAAAGAGAGAGAGAGAGAGAGAGAGAGAAATCTTTTCTAAGTTGACATAGCGGCTTTGGCATTTACTTCTTTCTGGATCTGTTCTTTTAGTAATTGAGCCTTGACATCATACAGGATATTTTCACGATGGGCTGCAATACGATCCGAGAAATGGTGGTTGGCATCGCGGTGAAGTGCTTCGTCTGCACGCACGGCTAAGACCACGTCACGAATCGAAGCATGAGGATGGAGGTTGTAGTATTCTGTCATTTCCATAAAAGGATTAGTATGTCGTGTGTCTGATTTGTACAAAAATAGCAGATCTTACCAATGGCGACTTTGGGTGCAGGACCGTTGGAGATAATTCCCTTGTCAATATCTTCCAAGAAATGTGTGTAAGAAATCACTGCCTCCTCTTCGAGATAACCACACATCCGATGGGCTGTCTTGGGAGAAAATACATAGAGCCAGAAATAGGCGTTAAAGAAGACACCTTGGACACCCAGTACCAGTAAACGATTAAATAAGGATGGCTGCAGACATTTCATCCAGGTCATCAGGTGCATTCGTTCGTTTTCAGCTTCATGTAATAAATGGTGAATCCATCCGTTGTCTTCAGACATATTACGGAGCGACTTCATATGGCGAAGCATACCACCAACCATACCAGGTACTATAGATAGATAGACAAACTGTTAGCTTTCCCTTCACTTGGGATGCTTTTCTTTTGTTTTCTTTTTTTTACCTGCTGCGACGGTTTCCAGCATAACAGCTCGCATGTAATGGTCCTTGCCGAAATAGGTGTCAGGAAGTACTCGTAGAGCTTTGACAAGTCGAAAAGCCATTCTGTCACTGAAGGATGCGGGTTCTCGATGTTTGCCCAAACCGACATCCATGTGCTCAAGATCTTCCGACGTCAACTTCTTGGGTTGCAGAAATTCGTCCAGCATTGGCATAGGTTGCGTTGATTTGACCTCACGCAGGACATCCTTGGGTATCTCCGAGACAGGTGGTGGAGATGTACGTTGCAAGGCAGAAAGTGAAAAAGATCGAATGGCTAAAGGTTTAATTGCGGTTGTAGTCACTGTACGATAGGTAAGGGTTCTAAGCATGTTTGAAAAAAATTTGTGTGTGATGTATAATTTCTCAATTGTTGCGTGCAGAAAAACGTTTATTTATATGATCTGCGTGATTAATGCTGCCACATGGCTGAGTCAGTTATCGTTCTGACCGCTTTTCCGGGGGATCCCTATGCTTGAGTCATACACTCTCTCAAGAAGATTTTGTCCTCCGTACACACCTAGAAAGCTTGCACTACCTTATTTATCATCGGGATGTCTTCCGGATGTGCTCCCATGCCTAGCCATACACGCTTTTTTTACTTTTATTGTTAAAAGTAGTCTACGTCTTAAGCCCACTTCATAGAATGAAACCGGCGGTGGCAGGGTGACTCATGTTTCAATCTGAACTCATCTTTTAACCGCACCAATCGTTTTGGGGCTTCGTACATTCTTACTTCGTGACTGGACAATAGATCCGTTGATCCCGTAATCGTGCAAGAAACATCTCTCTTTCCAGGGGTGAAAGGGAGGGGTCCCTGGTGGTATTCGTTATCTATTTGCTTTCCTTCTTGATATGATAACCTTAAGTTGATGTAAGGCATCCTTTTTCTTTCTTTAGGCAATGTCGGGGAAATTTAGCCGAACAACACAGCCCCATGCTGTAACGAACCCTATTCGCCGAATGCCGCGTGGAAGACCCTTCTTTCATATGATATGCATTATAGACAAACGCTAAGCATCTTAGCAGAAAGAGAGAGCTCATTTCTGACAAATTTTGCCTGGATCAACCGACAAATCCCGAGGAAGCCTTGCAGAAATCGGATCGCTTGCCAGGTCTGATAAGCAGTAAAAAAGGAAAAAAAATTTTTTTTTCTTTACTCTTTCTGATGCTAGCGATAATGCAGTGCTCCCATCACAACTTATCATTTCATCTTATAACCGTCAAAAAAGAGCAATTATTTGATTCACGGTTAAGGTCGTCACCAGGTCGCCGTTTGTATTCTATAATTGGATCCTAGGAAACCAATACGACCCTGTCGCATCAGCCATTGTCATTGTAAATGTTGTTGATACGTCTGAGATATTCAAGATAGACCCTTCGATTAGCGAATGTTCCAAAGGAATACGAAGATGCATAATAAGGTCACGGTCAAGTCCCGTATTGTGCGCGATGTAGACTTGATAAGCCGCGAGAGTAATAATGAGAATATAGAAGGGGCTTTTGGGGACACTCGATGCTTAGAGGTTCGATGACAGAAAGGTCGCGTGCATCGTTACTTCTTGTGCATTTGATTCACCGTGTATCCCTTCAAAGGTGTCGCTTAGAGAATGCGGTGATACACTGTCAGACATAAGATGAACATTGATTAGGTTAGAACAGGGGCAAGTTCTATGAAGGAATCTCGATGTGGATCGCGCCGATATTCACTGTCATACCAAGAAAAGATACGCAGACATCTCGATATCAGAGTCTGCATTCCTAAAGGGGTTCAACCAACCAAATGGTGCGCTGGCGTACAGATGCATTCCTTCTATTCACTCCCTTTATGAAAAAATGAATTAGCTATACTGCTACTTGATCAGATCGTAAGTTAACGTCTCTATCCATCGTTTTCATCATGTCATTGCACGTACAGGCTGGCGACAAAAGAGATGGGCGACAATCTCTTGCCACCCTTTCTAACGTTCGATCAGGGAAGATCCTCGTCTTCTCCCTCCCTCCCTCCCTCCTGAAAAAAAAAAAAAAAAAATCTCCTTGCCTTGTCCACGTCGCTTATCTTCGTTGTAGGAGCAGCGTTTGCCTTGATAGAGAAAAAAAAATCAATGTTTTTAGACAGTGGTTCGTTTTTTGTTGTTTTGTCTTTTGATAGAGACATGTGCTTCCTTGCGATTGTCTCTGAATAGGGTATTTATCATTATCCAGTAGAACTTGCATATGCATATGCGGAAGTGCGTTAGTTGTCATAAGGTGTTGACGACAAGGGTAATCAAGATTCAAAAATGGCATGGGCTACCAAGATATGGATTTGCATGATGTCATTCAAGATGTGAAATGATGTGCCCAAAGGGTTGTCTGGATGATGAAGTCCTTGTCAGACGGTGCTGCTATTCATTGATAAACTGACTTTTTCGCGTGACCTCAAAGAAACAAAAAAGAGGGGGGAGCATGACAAGTTTGCAAGTCCGCTTTGTTTTTTTTTTGTAATCATGTTGGAGATGCTCCATAAATCGTTCAATTCAAAAGACGATGTTCGTCGAGCTGTTCAAGAAAGGGCGGCATCATTAGGCTTTGAGGTGGTCACGGGGAACAGTAGTTCACGATCAGTGCGACTAACATGTGTCCATTACGGTGAATGCCGGCGTCGCATCCCCGAAGAAGATCGCAAAAGATTCCGCGAGTCTCGCAAACTTGGGTGTCCATGGTATCTGAAGGCAGGCTATTCCAAAAAGAAAGGTGGTCAATGGGTGATTTCGAGAATATACGGTCAAAAAGAGAAGGAGCGAGAAGCACCACATAATCATCCTATGACTGGACCCCACCAACCACCTCAGCAACTACCAGTACCAACACCCGTACGAGATTTGGATGGACAGCTTTCAGCTCTACTGGAGAATCTGATGAAGAAGTTCAAAGAAGCAAGATCTGATAAAGAAAAGTTGGAACTTATTGATAGGTTGGAAGCTGTTCTTCACGATTTTCCTTGATTAAAGTCCATAATATATAATAAAAAAAGAGAAGAGAAAAAAAAAACAAGAGAAAGAAGGTGTCTTTTTTCATGTTGAAAAAGTGTTTATTTCATGCTATATCATCGTCATCTATATATAGGACTATCTATTGTCCACCAACTTCACTCTCGCTCTTCATACACCACTTTTTGGACTCTGTGCAAATTTTTTCGTTTCTCGTCACAGAAGCCCGCTTCAAACGTGACTTCGTTTTCAGTAAACAAGTGTGGCAAAAAAGAAAAAGATGAGATCGACCGGAAGCCAAAAAAAAAAAAAGGTTTGACAATCAGATTAAATATAGACCCTAACGGTAATAAGTTTAGTTTTTTTTTCTTTTTTCTTATATAGCAAGGTATTCACCCTCCGCATTAACATTGGATTGGTCAATAGTAAGGATCTTCAAGTACAAAGGGCGCGCAAAGCCAACAGTGAAGGAAAGTGGACAATGTAATGTTTACAGAAAAGAAAGGAAAACAATAATACACGGGAAAAATAAAAAGCCTAATTGTAGGCGTAACAAAAACTTACCAAGGTTTGCAACACAATGCCTATTCAAAAAAGTATTACCATTGGAGGGCATGACGACGATTTGAAAAGAACTTGTCTGTGCTATGATGTCATGTGTAACCTGATGCATGGATATTCCCTCATTGGTTTCTATTGACTACCCTATATGGAAACTATGATATCATTGTACAAGGCGTATTTTTTCGTTTATGCTTATGATGCCATCGTATGCTGATATAAGCATTGACGTAATTTCCACAATGAAAGACGAAGCTTATTTACGTTATTACTACTACTACTGGACTTTATTGACTATACAAAACAATCAAGACGTCAAAGCGACAAACACATACCATAGATAATTTTACGTGGAATAGATAACTATAGAAATAAGAAGAAAAAGAAAGAAAAAAAGTGCGAAAAGACCGGTTCTTGGAAGAGAGTAATAAGTGAGAAAAAGAGAGAAAAAAAGAGTGAGAGGAATAAAGCCTTTTTATATGTTTTTTTTTCAATCCCCCAAAAAATCACCGCTTAGCCAAGGAACAATGAACGATGACGTTTTGATACTAAAGAAAGGAACAACAGGCCCCGTGCACCTCCGCAACCGGTTCCATATTGGCAAAAAGCCGATGAACCAATACGGAAGCGTATTTAGGATGCACAAAAGCAACGTGGCATGTTGATTTGAAATACAAATGTATAATTTTTGTGAGATGGAGAAGAGCTCCGGAGGGAGGACGAGATCCGCGCACAGGTAATTTCTGTTGGTCATCGGATTTAAATTTTTGGTGATTGCGTAACAATGCGATGAGTACATTCGTCATAAACTATGTGTTACGTAACATTTGGCGCTAGTCCAATTTAGTAATATCCTCAATCTTATTTCCATGAATGAATTGATTGACAGCTGCAACAAAAGGTAAAAAGAAAAAAAGAAAAAGGAAAATAGGCGCATCGATGCAGACAAATAAAACAAGATTGCTGCTAGTTTGGCACAATGACGGCAAAATGCAAATGTTACGTAACTGAAAATCTTTCCCCTGTGCCATGCGTCAAAAAGTTTGGTTTCATCATGCATCTAAATATGATTGGAGGATTTACTAATTTGGTTTAAAGTTTACGTACCGCCAAAAAAAACGTATAAATATCCTGCTCCTGGATTTTTTTACCCTTCTTTCCTCCAACAATCCAAACCTTCTTTCTCTTTTTCTTTAACACACACAACACATACACAAAGAGTTTTTTACTTGTCATGCCTATTGCCATCATTTCCTCTTCTGCTTCAAATATGAACACTTCACGTAAATCTTACAAATGGGCCTCGCACCATGCCACCAAGACTGGGCGCGTACACAAACGGACAAGCTCTTCTTCTTCTTCTGTTGCTGCTTCATCCAAACTTTCCTCCAGGTCAAATAAGTCGAGACAAATGAAGGGCTCCGAAATCGAACGACTCGAATCCGAATTGGCATTTACCTACGACTCACTCGCGACAATCAACGTGATGTTTGACAGTCTTCGTCTGGCTTATGCAAACTGCAAGAACGAAATTGAAAAATCCAAAAGTGAAACAAGACTAGGCGAAATGGAAAAAGAACTACTGACAGCCTACGACGATCTTGGTCTTCAAGTCACTCACCTTGAACGCGAAATTATCAAACTCGAAAAACAGCTGATGCAAATTAAACCACCAACCCCACCCACTGACGCTATACCAAGTCCAAGACAGTCTCCACAAGAACAACCGCCCTCTCCTGCCTCCGTTGCAAGCGAACAACCCACTTTATCGTACCCATCGCTACCAACGCCACCCATCACCTATGACACAAACCCTTCCATGCCAACCATCGCCTATGATACGACTCTCTTTGCTGCTGATACTATGCCTATGCCACAACCCATTTATTTCATGCCTTACAGTATCTCCAACACATGCACATACAATACTGACGGCACATACGACCCAACTTGGTCTTCGTATCCCAGCTTCCACTATTAATTGCTCTGTATATTTCTTTTTCTTTTCTTTTCTTTTCTTTTTCTGTTTCTCGTATCATACTCCATCATCGTTCATTTCTACATATCACCGCATCCTCATTCCCTTTTTTGTTTTGTTTTGTTTTGTTTTCTCGCATCTCCATTCCTCTTCCTTTCTATCATCTTGTTTGCATCTCTGGTTTCTTTCTTTCCTCATGTTAAGCTTTTTTTTCTTTCGTTTTTCTTTTTAAAAAAAACCAAAAAAGAGTAGATCTATTCTCGTACATGACCATGTAATAAATTGATATAGTAAAGATTACACGTAAGCCTTGCTGAATTGGAAAACGTTCTATTTGATCTTCGCGCGAATTCGCGTCTCTGTGTAACATCTGAAGCGCCGTGGAAAGATCGGCGCTATTCGTGCTTACTTTACCATGAAAAAGTTAGTTCCGGATCGATGGCAAAGACCCTAAATAGAAAAATTGCGGATGGTCATGGAAAGCATTGTCTTAGTCCAAATAAGGAAACTGCGCTTGTAGCATGGAACACAAGCTGCATGCGCTTTTACTTTCTATGACACTGCCACGTCCCTAGGACCCTACAAAAATAAACATCATTTCCGTCAATGAGGTAAGCTATCGGACTTCCATCGGACGAAAAACAAGCATATTGCCGGGAAATAAAAGGAATGGTCCTGCAGCTCCCTTTACACTTCCGATGAAGGTGCACCAAACAAATGATCCGACCATTGTGGTGCCGCTTGCCTTTTCCTGCAAGGTATATTCCCGGAACGGGTCCTACCGTATTACAACGACGCGAATAATAAGGGTCTCTGTCTCACGAAAGGATTGCTTTATTTGTTACGACCATTCACTTCCGCTATACATGTCGAAGATGTTCAAGAAAGACAATTTTTGTTTGTATAATTTCTCCGGAAAAGGAACGGGTAAGACGGATCGTTCGCCGAAGTCTGAGATAAGTATATATTTAGTTCTACGGAAAAGGGCCCTCACAAGTAACCAGCTAGGCTCAGCATCTTCTCAATGCCTAACTCCCATGATCAGCATACTGGTAATAATAAGCTAATTATGTAATTATCAATAAAAGCCACATGAGACATGTCCTCAACGTGGGGTATCTTTTTTCTGGCCAGCTTAAAACCTTAAGAAAAAGAAGAGAATGGGGGAGCCCGAAGTAGAGTGGAGTTCCGGCATTTGAAGGATTATTAAGACCGTATTTTTTTTCCCCTTTCTATTTTACTCGGTAAGATCCGTTAGATACTTGGATGGAAAAAGAGGAAACGGTGCAACAGACAGCTTTATGCTAAGCCGAATAGCCATGAATAGGAGCCATGTCGACCAAAGTACCCAGTGCAAATAAATTGAGCTGGTATTGATTAGGGAAAATGACATGCCTTATGTAGTATGTATAAATGTCGTACATGTAAACGCAAACATTCATCAATGGTTAGGAATAGCTCACGTGCAGTGCGAGCAAACGTCGTCGGAATGGCAAGGGTTCGATGTGCCGTATGTGCGCTTTCATATGTGCTTTGGTTGGACGTTTTCGTGTACGTCCTCTTGCATTATTATGATGGTCCAAGCCATGAGAGCTACTTGCTTCTCTATTCATTGTTCAGTGCGGACAATGAGTAAGAAACAGGTTAACCTAGCGGAGTGGCTGACACGGAATGCGGTCCTTCCGTGTCATACGAGATTTTGACGGTAACAATTACAGTAAGAGAGCACAATTGGAATCTGTTCACATTAGGAGTACGTCACGCTTTTGAAAATAAAAATTTTAACAGCCACTTCGGCAAGCGTTAAATTATTTCATAATTCAGTTCTAGAACAACAAAATATACCGATGGAGTATATTTGAACAATTTCGGAGAACACAAATAATAGGAGACAACAGACTGGATGGCACGCGAGACTAACTGCAGCCTTACCAGACGAGGCCGTGATCCTGGCTTTGCCTGGGCACCGCGCCTCCTTGGCTGCAAGACTGGTAGACTGATCCTTTTGATGCTCGGTGTTCGTAAAATCAGCAATAAATTGGCTGATGACGTGGATAGAGATTAAACAACGGCAGCGACGAATCCATCCATATGGTGGATATTCCTGCTAATCCAATCAGCCCTGGGTAGTACCCACCGAGAAACTCCGTTCATGACCATTAATGCTAAGGATTGCTTGAACATCACCTCTTAGCTAGAGCTTAATACATACTGAGTAGTTTCACACGGAGACTAAGTCGTAGAGAAGAAATAGCGATGCTGCGCGGGACACAGCGACATCGTAGTGGTCAATCTCAGCTTCTATCTTTTCCTCTGACAAGTACAGTTCTTATCACATGGTCCAACGTCTTTGTAAATAGGTCTGTATTCTGCACACGTTTGGAGCTCGTGGCGAGTTTTAAAACAACATCTGTTGAGACAACAATGACAATACGTTCCGCGATCGTTTTGAGCAGCTGCTTTCGACATCAAGCATCGTTCGGATACTGTCGAAAGAAATTGGAGGAGGACTATATACAGCAATATGTGATGCAGTGTTGTCTGTTTGTGATCGCGGTAACACAAGCAATGGATCACAATAGCCTCAACCCCAACTGGTCAGCTGAAAGTTGAACTTACCAGGCGTTGAAATAATTCAGGTCGATTCCGTGTCCGATGATATAGTTTGTAGCCTGTGGAAAGAAAGGGAGGAAAATCTTGAAGTAACTGAAGTTTAAAAAAAGTGAGGATGGAAGTATCGAAGGAACCACTGTGGAAAGTCCCCATTCTCGGACCATTGACAATAGGCTAGAGGCACCGATTTTACTTTCATTTGCAGATATTGCGTGTTCTAAGGAGAGAAAACATGAAGACTATATGGCAAATGATGTTTCAGCTAAGCCTATATCTTCGGAACCCTTTCTTGCCCATCTGATCATCGTCTTGGATACAGCAGCCGTATCTTCTCGATTTTCTAGGATATCCTGTTTGAACCCCTCATTTTTCTTCATATCCACTCATAAAATATATTTCTCTTCTTCTTCTTCTTCTGTTGTGGAAAAATGTACAGCAGGCATGTTCTCAGATGATAGATTGTTCATATAACTGCAATGCGCACCTTTTTACGAAATTGCGCCGAATGTCAAGCTGCTTGAGTTCCTTCTCATACTTTAACCAAATATGTTGCGGCCGAGTCCTGCTCTGTTCATCGACGTTTGCCAATTTCTCTCGATCACCAAGAATGTTTGTTCGCCGTCATCCGGGCCTCTGTCATATGGTTTTTTTGCTCCTGTTGGACATTCACTGTTACAAAACTGCGAAATCCTGTGACAAGCGCAAATTTCGCATCCTCCACAGACCATCCAGGCGAATAGGGTTGGATGCTTCAAGCAGTTCGTCCTACTGAACTCGACATTTCTTTAATTAGGGCGTTTGCTGATAGGAACGAGTGAAAGATACGATGATCTCGGGTAATTCAAGGTTTTAATAACCGGGTAAAATGAGAGCCGATTTATCATGGTCATTGCCTGTTTATGCGAAAATCTCTTCTAACCCGATGAAGCTTTATTTGATTAAAACAGGCTGTTCGCCGCTCTCAGCTGGTTGACAAGAAATTTGCGTAGGGACTATTCTTTAACTCGCTATCATGACTGGAGTTCACTCATAGTGAATCCTAACTTGAGATAAGGAGGGCCGTATCTTTAGAGTGCTTGATATAGGCATGGTAGGACAGCAATAACAACGGAGTGTAAAGTTCTGTTAGCAAATGCACATGTGTATATATCCATCATTACAATCACATAGTCATGGTCATGGCTACCTGACTTCTTACACTGATCCCTGTAGACGGAAAGGCTATATCGTTGTGATGAGACTCACATATTGAAACGCACGTTGATTGTAGCCCATTTACCCCTGTCTAGACATTCAGCTCAGTCCCAGAGCCTCCCTAAGATTCAATTGTCTTCAAGAATTATCAACAAAACATGTGTACTGTCTTACTCACGAGGAGAGATTGGCTGGCGCTGGTAGTAGATGGTGCCAACCCAGGCCCTGCAATAAAACAGAAGCATGGACTATCGGTACGTCGGACATTTATCCACATCCTACAGTAATTGAAAAAGGACGGTTTTTCATGTTTTCTTTGACAAAAGATGATGGCATTTCTGAAACGATACAATAAAGTGAAGTGATGTGAATGAACAAGTGCTATGGCTATGAAAATTCAACTTTTTCAAGTATGCTTGAACTGGCTTCAAACTGAGCGTCAAACATTGTTCACTCCCCAAGTCATTAAGAAACTCACTGTGTAATCGAGTCGTAAAATAATTTTCAAGCGGCGCAAAAAACACTGGCAAAATTCTTGAAAACGTCCACTTCAACAAAAAAAAACAAGAACTATTCAACTCATAATTTCAATGTAAGTCATGGGCAGAGACGAAATAATATTTTGCTTCATCTTTTTGTTATTATTTCCGGGAATCTTTACTTAATGCACATCATGCGTCATATAGTTGGCATCTAAAAGGAAGAAAATGACGAGCTCCATCACAACCACTCATGCATCGCTCTCCATACATCAATCGAGTAATCCTGTGGAAGAAACACAGTTAACAACACATCATCCACTTCATTACGCCTGGGTATTTTGGTTCATGCACAGATCCCCAAAGGAAAAAATCAAAGATTATGAAGGCAGTATGAAACGAATCGCATCGTTTACCTCGGTAAGAATCATGACCCTCCCTTTCTTTTTCCACGTGTCGGCTTAGTCTATTTCGTCAGATTGAAGAATTCTGGGCTGTATTTAGTCATTTACGTCGTCCAAATGATCTGCCATATATTAGCGATTATCATCTTTTCAAGCAAGGTGTTAGACCTGTGTGGGAGGCAAGTACATACGCTTCATTGTCCCATGCTTATATGGAGAGATACTGTACAGGATGAAGCAAACATGCAAGGAGGAAAATGGATTGTTCGATTGAAAAAAGGATTGGCAAGTCGATACTGGGAATCTTTGGTAAGAGGATACAGCAGCGGGAAGTGGACAATATTGATCGCGTGTTTTTAGGTTCTGGCAATCATTGGGGATCAGTTCGATGTCAATGACGAAATTTGTGGCGCGGTACTCTCCATTCGTGCTTCGGAAGATATCATCTCAGTATGGAATAGAACGGCAGCTAATGGAAGGATAAATTTGAAGATCAGGTAAGAAAAAAGAAACAGGTGATGTTCGTTTTGTGTTCATTTTTTGGGGCTTATTTAGGGATACGATCAAGAAAACGCTTGGTTTGCCCTCGGATACCATCATGGAATACAAGACGCATAATGACGCACTAAGAGATAGATCAAGCTATAGCAATACGGATATCTTCCGATGAAAGAGGAAAATAATTGACTAACAAAAAAAGAAAACGAAAACGAAAAATATAAAACCTTCTCTTGTTAATTTTCATACTCAAAACTGATTCTCTGTACTTTGTTCGGGTGACAGAACAAAAAGAGCGGTTTACGCGCTATTCAGACATCTGGCACTACTCGCACCATTTGGCAGTCTATTGTCTCTCGATTATCTTCTGCCAAACATAGTAAGCGGAAAGGGATCGTGCATAAATTTTGATACCGGTCAGCTGTCGGTCAATTAGTACAATTTCCTCGTGAGTAGGTGCCAGAAAACTCTTATCGTAAATATACTCAACGTTTGCGGAAGTAAATGAAATTGACGACACCGTGTTCGATGACGCTGACAAAAGGATTAGGTTTTGTATTTAAGGTTACCGACTAAGGCTTAGTATTGGATAGCCGGTAGCAACGCATTGTCTGTTTCTCATTGGCCGTCAAAATATCCCACACCAAAAAGTGAGACTTCATGCGAAATTGTTTGTGTCATTGGTCCTGTGTTTCGCATTTCTATTTTTTCTTTTTTTTTTCTTTTCAGCTGGTGTATATAAAACCCAGAGTGAAGAGGATGCAGCATTTTCTTTTTCAAGATAATTCAGTATGCAGACACCAAGAACGCTTATGGTACGTGGCCATCTTTTAACAAAACGCTGGATTGGCTGCACTGCTGCGATCAATCGAGCCAGACGCTATCAACACGATCAGGAGTATATGCCATGGCCCAATGAGTTCTCAGGTTCTGGTACTACCCGAGAAACGATGGAGCATAAGGTAGCTTCAGATGATTGTATTGACCCTCTGATGGAACTCGAGGAAGCAAGATCTGAGCGAGAGGTAGGAAACACAAACATCTCGAATTCAATGCTAACGTTTCCTTCACATAGACACAGGATGATGGTCCAGATTTTCTGCTATGGAGTGCAGCCAATCGCGAAATATCTGAAATTCGTGAAGAACAAATATCGCAACAGGGTGATAATATACCATCCTTCGAACATTATCAACCTGCTCGACCACCGCCACAAGTTGGCTTATTTAAACCGTTGAAAAAGCCCCCTTTCAAACGACTCAATTAAAAAAAAGAAACAATAATAATAATAATGAAAGAAAAAAAACCAATTTACCGTTTGCAGTATCTGAAGCAATAATTGCATCATTCCTCGTTCTTGCTCTTCATTGCCAAGATACAATTGAAAGCAAAGCATCCAAGTGTTACTACGGTAGCTCCCTGCTGTCAATAAAGTACTTTTTTTTTCAATCGACTTTTCTCTAATTGTCAGTGCTACAGTGAATGATCTGTTACATTCCTACGCATCACCTATACTCTCCGTCGATCCCAGGGTCTGCTGGACAACGGTTCAATGACCTAGACTTGCCTACCCTTTGTGTTGCGCATGATATATAACACACCTTCCTATCACTTCCTAGGCCATGTGACCATAACGAAGGTTTTACAAACCTTGTCTCTCTGAGAAAGTCAGACGGGCCATACGGGAGAAACTCACTATGAAGGATCGCATGTTGAGTTAACCGCTTGTCCGCACAGTTGATATACCGAAGCCCGAGATTTTACTTCATCTCCGCACTTTTTACGTTTTTGCTCTTTGCAATGAGCAATCGAACTCTTTAAGATGGGCGGGCCATATTAAAGATCAACGTGGTTGTCCCGGGTCCATGGACTATACGATCGATATGGAAGTTTATGCTCTTCAAATCCTTAGTTTTCTCATAACGGTCATTGCGCGAATCGCGTGAGAGAAGCGATTTCTAAGCGTGCGTGCACAGAGTATACTGACAAAGATTAAGACTAGACGTTTTAAGATGACTCTGACAAGATTATTAACATGTTGGCAGGCGCAAAGCAGTCAAATATACATCTCATTCGAGGTACAGATGTACATTATAGTATGAGAAAGATCTGGCAATATTTTCAAGTGCCCAGTGAAATCGTGGCCATTGTTTTGCTTTCCTACGTCTCTAGATTGTAAAAGTGGTCAACCGTCTGGAAGCAACCGCATTGACGGCCCAAGTTCTCACCATTCTGTTGTATTTCAATCCGTGCCTGACTATTGTTTGGACTCTACTTCCTTGCTCTCAGACACGGATACATATTATATGATTTCAACACACCATTGTGCCGATCTGCAAAGGTTACAGGAAGACAATTCAGGATCATCCAAAGTCTATACGCGTGAGATCAAACACAAACTTAAAACATACCTAATTACTGATTAGCGACTTTGTTAATTCGTTCTTATAGTCGGCATAGACTAGAAGAGCGATTATTCCGCGAGATGGGAGCTTGGATATCTCTCGTGTCTGTGTACCTTTGTCATATGTGACAGTTCCTAAGCAGCGAAACAGGGTTACTCCGCTAAATCTTCCAATGGATGCTTGGGTCTCCTGGACATTGTCGTATGCAGCAAGGGCATGGTAGTGACCAAGTGTCTCTACCCTTTTTTTCTTTTGAAGAAAATCCCTTGGGCCGTCGTGGGGCAAGAGTTGTTGTGGCGTCCATGCCTCAGGACTGTTACTGATTACTAATGACCTGTACCAAGAGTAACGGAGGAAACAACAAGGATCCATCCTACAATGCTGCATTGCTTCTAATACGTTTTACATTGGATGTAGTGGGAAGCACATCTTTATGCATCAACTTAAAGCATCTTATGCTGGTGTATTGTTCGTTCACTGTTCTTTCCGAGCTTCCAGTGTCCAACCACAGCATTTGTATTAAATAACAAGGTGCGATGGATATCTAAAGGGCCTCGTGATCCTTTATTTTTTTTTCCTTTACGGTCATCATTATGTACTTTAGATGAAACGCCCAACTAGAATCACGCAGGCCGGTTTTATCTGTCATTTAACCTCCAAGATCTCTGCCTCGAACCGTCCTGGTTGTGATGGTAATTTTTGTCTGTGATTTCGATAGGTACATGTAGTCACACACTTAACGTTATCCATTTTCTGCGATACAACGCCAGATATTGCACCACTTTAGGTACTGTACCATCATTGACCTGCGTTGCCAGGTTAAATCCGTAAATCAATATCGAAATACTTCCTTTCCTGCTCTTCGAGACTTCTATAGGGGCCTTCAACGGGCAAAAAGCTTGGTAGTGGCCAGGATTTCAAGATATCTCCTCAGTATTGATGAATATTCTTTTGAACGCACTTATTCATATCACATACCTATCACATTACAGAAACGCAGGTGTTGCGCTCTCTTGTATTCGGGTACAACAGTGAGTACTGTGTCTTCTTCACAGTGTCACCGTTATAGTTGGCACATTGCCCCACGGTCTGTAGTTGCTCGCTTGGCCGACAAGAACGTTACAGTAAATAGGATACGTTTAACAAACAAATTGTCAATTGTTCAGTCTATCTATGGCCGATGTATTACACATGACCAAAGCGCAAAAACGCGCAAAATCGAGGCTCCATTGCCAACGAAAACAACTTCGCAATAGTTATCAAAAGCATTACCAATTCACTAAAGGAGTTAAGGTTGATGAAGCACTCGTAAAGAGCTAGATAAACATTAGGATCGCGACCTCAGTTATTGACTCGGTTTTATGTAGTCTCTCGGTTACTGCACAGAATTCTTTCATTATAAGCGTTTTTTAGAGACAAGCGACTACCAAAACAGCTAAATAAGCCCTGTTGTCTATCTTTGTCATAGCACTCTTTCTATTGCATCCGAGAGATTAACTCGGTCCTTGGATTTGATGACGAAATGCATGTGTCACGAATATTCCGTTGGGTTCCTCTAGGTCGCTTCGTTTGCGATCTTCGCCAAATTTTACATACGTTTTTCACACTAGATGAGCTTTTTTCTTGCTTTCTGCGAGTTGCACATAGCACATTTCAGGTTGCTTTGCTGTCTTCTCACATGTGTCCACGATAATGTTCGTTTTACTTCGTCCCCCGCTCATGGTATCAAGAAAAGTTTGTATGCGGCGATGTGGCTCAACTTAATTGTATTAACTTCCTATACACCAGAGCAAGTAGATGGAGCTCACGTTAGGCAAAGGATCCCAAGTCCAACATAAGGCTCAACAGTCCATTGCTGTCGGACATGTAGGGAGCAATCAAGTCTGCAGTCAAGATCAAGTACCCTAAGACCTGCAAATGTTGCATACTTGGTATTCATGTAGGCCATTACAGTTATATAAAATAATTATTTAAAGCTCAAAAGCTAACATTTTGTTTGTGTATAGTTCTTCGCATGACCAAGAAAGGCTTCACATCGTGTGTCAGAAGGACTATATATAGGTTTCGCCAAGTCAAGCTATTTTGTTTATTTGAGCGGATATAGGTCGGCTGCTCTATCCATAATGTATCCAACCTATTGTTCGATTGTAAGTAATGTCAGAGAACCGCGAACGCACTGTAAAAAAAGAAGGACAAGGAAGGGAGGCGAGAGGGTACACGGGCCAGGTGACACAGAGACCTACATGAAACTCCGGTCAGACACGGCAGGGAAGAAGAGGAAATGCGGACACAAAGTAATAAAATGCAAGAAGCTCAGGAGAGAAGAAATATAAAATAAAAATTTCACAATGGAGATACGTCAAGAATTTGGAGACAGAACAAGTCACTGTGCTCAACTTTAAAAGAGAACCTAAAAATGGATGACAATTAGCGCGGGACACATCTAGGTCAGAAATTTTATTAGAGGCGACGCTGACAACTTGTACCATAGATGTAATAAGCACAGTTAACCCCAAAGTATTAAAAAAACAATCTCATCGATTCGCGCGGTATCGCGATCCCTCTCATCAACCTCACGCAAGTCATGCCAGTGAACGTTATCAGCCGCCAGGGGGAATGAGGTACCTACAAGCATCTACAATGTCTACACAAAACATGGCGGTTTGTTGCATCCAAATTCAAATTAGTGGAGACGCTGAAAAAGCAAGACTCGAAAAAGGCTTATTTTGTTAAAGCGATCTTCGTACTGTTTAAATAACCCGCGGTGCTTGCGGGTGATAGCGGGATAGAGGGCTTTGGAGATATATTTGGATGACCCTTTACTCCTGGTTGATTATGTATTATGTATCTGCTTGTGCTTCAGTAACAGATAGGCAGCGTTCAGGCGTGTTTAGCACCGCGCTCTAATAAAATAAATACCGTCAATAGATTTTGCCCCTACTCAGACGTTGTGAAGCGCCATTTTCGCTCCAAGACAATCATGCCAGATACTTTTTTTTTTGGTAGATCAATAAAGATGTCGCATTGGCACATGATCTCTGGTATCTCTCTCAAATGGATCCTCAAATCTTATTGAACGCATGTCCGACTAAACTACATCCGATCAAACCCCACGCGATCCAAGATGCATACTGTCGTATTTGACATACTGTAATGTACTGTATTTTCATCTGAATGATCATATTACGTCCTCCCTCGGATAATCATACACCATCGGCACTTCATCTATAGATTAATACCTGAATGCACTCAGTCATCTAACTACAGATATTAAGGATCTAAAATAAACGGTGTAGAGCGCTATTTTCCACTCTCAGGCAATCTCGCCTGCTATTTCTATTTTTCTCAACGACATCGACTTTATTTTATTTTCCTTTCTTTTAGTGGGATCCTCTAGCTGCTACCATTAGGTTCTCGAAATCCCATACAAACCGACATCCACTCTGACAATGGCACATGACCTCTGGTATTACCCCCAACAGACGCCCAAACTTTATTCCAAAGGCACATCCGATCAAAATCACGCACAATCGAAACCCCATACAATCCAAAGTGAATATGATCCAAAGCGCATACGATTGAACCAATTATCTGCCGTCATTATCCATTAGAGCCATGATAGGCTAGATGTTCATCCACTTAGCGAAATTATTTTCTATCAATTTATTTTGTATAGATACCCCTTCAATTCAATGAATAAAACATTAGGTTACAAAAGCATATTCTTCTCTTGGTTATCTCAAGCCATCTCAAAAGGTCTTTTCCAAAGGTTTTTCTTTTATTTCTCAAACCGCCTTTTATTGCTCGCCTCCGTTGGTTATTCTCAAGAAACCACCGTTAACCCGAATCCATTGATTCCTTTTCTTTTCTTTTCTTTTCTTTTCTTTTCTTTTTATTTTATTCTCTGTCTGACAAGCGACGACAATTCCGCTGTCCTCTTTTTATTTCTCTTTTTATCTTTGACGAAACTCTTTGACGAAACTCTTTGCCGATTCAAGGTAACCATATCAACGATCTTACTAACAATCATATTGTATTTTATCCGGATCTCTTTGGATATTGTCAAGAAACCACCGTTAACCCGAATCCATTGATTCCTTTTCTTTTCTTTTCTTTTCTTTTCTTTTCTTTTTATTTTATTCTCTGTCTGACAAGCGACGACAATTCCGCTGTCCTCTTTTTATTTCTCTTTTTATCTTTGACGAAACTCTTTGCCGATTCAAGGTAACCATATCAACGATCTTACTAACAATCATATTGTATTTTATCCGGATCTCTTTGGATATTGTCAATACTAACAACAGCTACTCTATCCAACCTTCCCTTCTTTTTCTTTCAAGTTTTACCGCTTAACTAAGTCTTGGTGTTTGACTTAAATCTATTCCTGGTGCTTACTCAATTCCGAACTTTTCTATCAATGAGCATTACTCAACTGATATCTTTACCAACAATTACCGTCACCTAGCTTACGCTATGACAATACGCGGAACAATACTGTTCATATACAGCAACTGAAAACCACACCGTAACAGCATAGTACCGTAACATAGTTCAGTCATTCTGCTTGGTTATATAAGCATCTGGCCGAATTCTTCTTAGTTGCATAAGCATTTGACTACATTTGACCGCTGTTGAGTTGGTGATGTATCGTGAAGAATCGGTGTCTGAAAATATAAATCGTCTGCAAAGAGATATGTCTGAAATAAGTCAGTTGATAAGTCGGTTGAATAGTGAGCACCAGACACAAGTGTTTTAAGTCGCATGTCAAAGACTGAGAGCAAGCGGGAGACAAAAAGAAGACGAGTTACGTAGATATCTTTTGTCAAGAACAAGATTGTTGTGCTTAAGTCTCTGGTGCTTATTCGATTCATTCAGTGTATTTATATGTTTTCTATCTATTCTAGCTAAGTCGGACATGGAGAGGTTATTCTATTGAGGAGCAGTCAAAAAGCGTCGAGTTGTAAAGATCAGAACAAGAGTGTTGCAATGTTGAGTGTAAAAGCGTCAGGTTGTAAAGATCAGGACAAGAATGTCGCAATGTTGAGAGATGAGAGCAAAAGCGGTGGAAAGACAAGAGAACAAGACAGAGTTGTCATCTTCCTTTTTTTGACATTCAGTTCTTGAATTCTTGGAGTCACCTGATGGCCTGCCACCTTTGACAAACTAAGAGGTAACACTGCATTTGCCATTAGATTTATGAATAAGTTACTGTAATGTTGTATTTTTTTTTGTTGTAGCATAAATATTTCTTTCAAGTTAAATGTCATTCGTTTTGTCTGTAGAATGTTACATTAGTTTGTAATTTCATTCTTTGTAGTAATTTATTGTTTGCTTAAATTAAGATGAATCTTTTTTATATACTTGAGATAAAATTAGAGATGTTGACAAACCATTATTTAAGTAATGGCATTCAATTAGGGTTCTTCACGGATCGGATCAGATCGGATTGTCCCTCAATCCGAATCCGATCCGCCTATAGACGGATGATCCGTATCTGATCCATTTGTATCTGACGGATTGGCGGATCGGATACAGATCAACCAATTGTATTCATCATAACATAAAACCATTAAGACCTATACTAAAAGTAACAGTGCAAGAAGGTACATTAATAAGTTATTGTATTCAGCGGATACATATGCTATAATAATAAAAATAAACGCGAAATTATTGAGAAACTGTAAAGATTGCGGCATCATAGAAGGACATGCGAGTAATCGCGGTGATTTTAAGCTATAACGGCATTGCGGTTAAAAAAAAGAGAAAGAGCAAAAGTAATCAAACATACGAAACTGCAATTGCGAAACAGCAATAGCACTTTTTATTAATTGTTAAATTTTTAAGTATAATCTACAAGGCGATTCGGATTGTTTATGCTGCATTGCTGTTGACATCGGCTAACATTGTACATCTCGTTATTTTGACATGAGTTCTTTGTCCGCTGTATCCATTTTTATGCCGACTTTAAATATTCGACGCTTCAAAGCAAGGTGTGAAAGAAGAAAGTACAAAAAGAAAGAAGTGCGAAAAGTGTAGGCGCAATCAAAAGGATGAGCCACGTAATCATTTGAGACCATTGAAAAAAATATATATTTTATTTCTTTGGGCTGTGCAATACTGTTTGCTATGAATCAAACAAAACAGACTGTTTTAACGACTCTGGTAACAAACGATTGCGCTCTGGTGGCATGAAGAACTCCGCATGAGAAAAACAACGCTCGCATGGGACTGAGCTGGCAGGAACAGCAAGGTATTTAGCCGCCATTTTAGAAAGATGGCTCTATGACCGCCGCGCCTTTCCAGTATTCATGGACTTTTGTACCTTCTTCAGCTCTTGGTTCCGAAATATAGTCTTGCAGTTGATCTCTTGCTGGCCGCGATCGAAACAATTGTACTTTTCCAGTCGGATCTATTGATGGCATTGGGTTTGACGTTGGCCGAAATTCTTTATTCCTCGCCTCTTCAACAGCTTCTTTCGCATATTCTTTCCACTCAGCTGGTCCTTCAACTTCTTCCCACCAGTCGTACTTTGCGCGTAGATCTAATGCAGTTGCAATGGAGTAGATGGGTGCCACTGCGCGACTGTAATACTTTTTCAGTTTCTCATGCGTACGATCAGCAGTGAGAGTAATCTTCAGAAAGGCCTTTTTTATAAAAAGAAAACGGTAAGTTTAATGCTTATATTAGCTATTCATGTTTAGCTCGAAATTATTCTTTTTGTAGTCATCAATATGATCAAAAAGCCAGTCGAACGCGACCATGGATATATTGATTGACGGATAATCAGAATCAGATGAATACATGGTAACAGAGCAGGAGTAAAGGTAAGATAACAGGAATACGAATTATATCGCTAAATCTTCTACATCATAGGTCTTATATACTCTTTTTCTTTAACTGCGGCAGATTCTTTTTCTATCTTTTTTCCTTTTACACTCTTTAACTGCGGAAAATTCTTTTTCGGTCTTTTTTCTTCCTTTAACACTCGTTAATTGCGGCAGTCTTTTTCTTCGCCGCAGTTCTTTTTTTCTTGCAGGTATTTGACTACGACGGCATGCCGCAATCTCTATACCGCATGACCTTGAGGTAAGCAATGAAACTTGTAGATTTTTGAAGACAATCACCACCGCATTTGCCGCATTTCACTGTATTGCCATTTGATTCAAACGAATTACCATGGTAGAACCACATTCAGCTTCGACATTCAAATTTATTTTCCTTATTCGCCATTTTGACAACTGATTTTTTATTTACTTATGCTTATTGCCACAATGCAGGAATGAGTTGAGCCTCGTTGTATACAGTAGCTTCATAATGGTAATCAGTACTCCATGTACATTAGCTTAGCATTTCCTCGCTACATGTATTTCCATTTTTTTCTTTTAAAGATCATTTCTAACATTAGCTCCATTGACATTCATACGCATTGCAACATGCACCTTATGTTACAACTCAAATAAAATAAAACTTTATACTGTAAGAACTTGTACTTTACTTTAATTACAATATTATTGACTGTTCTATCGACAGTACCATGACACACTGTACTAAAAATTAACTACAATTATTATACATAATAGATTGAATCAGATTGTATGTTTTTGATCTGTTTAACAATTGGATCTAAAATAACAATCTGTATCTGACTAAAATAGATACAGATTAGATCAGATTGACAGATTACAAATTTTTGATGAATTTTACATTCAATTAATTGTTGTAGTATATGTGACATGCCATAGTATACATAGAAATAAATATCCATGTACAGTTACAGATCTGTTGTATGGGTAAGTTAATTGGGACAGTAGACAGATAGAATCCTTTGAGACTGTTGGATGTCTTTATTTCAGTTAGATTGTCTGCCTATTTATATGATTCAGTCTTGTCGTATCTGACATAGTTACATTACTACACAGTAATTAGAACACTATGCTTGAGTAAGACAAAAAGGTACTGAAGGTAATTACTTTATTAGAACGCGGTTCTAGACATGTCTTATTCCTATCTATCTGTTGCTGAGATACCAGCAGACACAGAATATACAATTAACCAGGATAAACATAATGATCCCAATCTAGTAAAGAATCATCTAAAAATATCTCTAAACTCCTCTGTCCCGCTGCTACCCGCAAGTACCATAAATTATTTAAACAGTACAATGATCATTTTAATAAAAACAATCCTTTTTTGAGTCTCGCTTACTTTACGTCGCCCATACTTGAATTTGGATACATCACATATAATAGAATTACATAAAAAATAGATTATTATTAGAATATATTTTAGAGAACTGAATGTAATATAAAAAAGCAGACATTAACATTTAATAAAAATAATTTAGTTTCAAAAGATTTACTAAGTCTATATTTTTGAGCTATATTACAATTGTAAAGTATATAAAAATTAGGGCTCCTAATACTGAACTGACTGTACTGACAACTGTACTGAACTGTACTGAACCGTTGTAGGTCGGTATAACAGGTTGTACTGAACTGTCAGTAGTCAGTACAGATTTTGTACTGATTTTAAAAAACCGTCAGTATTCAGTTTGAGTATATAAACCGTACTGACTTTATATTGTACTGACTTTGTACTGTACCGACTTTGTACTATACTGACTTTGTACTGTGCCGACTTTGTACTGTACCGATTTTTTATAATATCAACTTCTTATTGTACCGACTTTTTTATTGTACCAACTTCTTATTATACCGACTTCTGTCTGTAACACTTGTTTTTATATAAAACTCTTTACCTTTGACTTT
>JNDT01002339.1:0-90343 GCA_000697055.1 Saksenaea vasiformis B4078 | reverse complement strand
TCGATCATCTGCCAACATGCGCATATGCACAAAGGCATCGTCTACATTACCACTTCTTTCCCGCCATACTTCATTCGAGATAGCTGCATATGAATGAGGCAATCCTGTCAGCTCATTCGGTTCATCATCATGATGCATGTCGACTTCAGATGAGAAAAATTCATTGATATCCATATAATCACATAAGCCAACCATCATTTTTCAAGAGAAAGATGCGCTTCCTTCAAAAATCAGCAAATTCCTTTTTGGCGAACAGCTGAGTTTCTATGACGCAAAAACGTGTTATTCAGCTAGCGCAAATTTGTTCAACGCAAAGTCAGTGCGCAACTCTTACAAGGCTTCTCCGGTCACGACAGTCACGCAGGTAGAAAAGAGTCGTCTTTTTTCGTTTCAAGGCGATCTCACCGCTCTCATATAATCGCTATGACGGAACAAGACAAACGAGCAGGACAGGCTCCTATTAAAGCCGAGTATGTATCATTCGCCAGAAGAAATGTATGAAACTCATGTTGTAAATAGATTTCGAAAGGAGACATGGTTTGAAGATGGCAAGGAAGAAGACACTTCAGCTGTGTTTGGCGATGACGAAGGGGAAGGAAATAAGTTTAAGGAAGAGGTTAGTGCGTCCATATCAGCAGCCGTGGCTAACAGCTTCTGGAAGAATCCTAAAAAACGAGTTCGTGGAGCCAATAAAGGTCAGCGCGGTAAAAAGCGCATTGAAGATACGATCCAGGTAACCAACGGTGTAGCATCGATCAGCGACACTCAATTCCTTTATAAAACAGATTTGTCAACACACAGCAAGAGGAGAAGATTGCCCATTTGCCGAGAAGTAAGAAAAGATGGCAGAGAGTTCAAAATTGATGACCTTTATCACCCAAGGTGTCGATTTTCGCATGATTTAGACGGCTACTTAGCCACCAAACCGGCGGATCTGGGTACAAAATGTGTTCAATTTGACTTATTCGGAATGTAAGGACGTAGCTGTGATTTCATTAATGTTAATTATGGGGTTAGATGTCGCCGAGGTTATAAATGCCGATTTCTCAACGCTCATATTGACGACAATAAGAAACTGATTGTTAACGAAGAGGTATAATGGGACAGGTAAAAAGATGGTGGTTTTAACATCCCTGGATGTATAGTTGGTGAAGAAAAATCCTGTCTATACGAAGAACGGGATCACCTCTGAAGCTCAACGAGCGCTGGCGAAATTTAAGGTACAGATTTGGAGATGGATTCCAAGGACTATGCTTTTAACATCGTCATGGCTAGTATGAATTCCCAAAAACCAAGGCATACATGGTGGAAGTAGA
This sequence comes from Saksenaea vasiformis B4078, assembly GCA_000697055.1. NCBI lineage: Eukaryota > Fungi > Mucoromycota > Mucoromycetes > Mucorales > Saksenaeaceae > Saksenaea > Saksenaea vasiformis. Next base: position 89,027 of record JNDT01002339.1, on the reverse strand, counting down.
GGCGGAGATCAAGATGGAAGAAGATATGAAGGCTGCAAATCGGAAGAGACGCCTTGAACTGGAGAATGGCGAACAAAACAGCGAGGCACAAGATACTTCCGAACCGCCTCTGAAAAAGGAGAAGTTGGAAGCTGAGACGGATGCTTCAGAGCTTCCTGAAAGTGCAGATGAAAAGATAAAAGAAGAGATCGTGGAGACGCCTGTTGATCAGGACTTACCAGCAATTGACATGAACCTGAAGGCTGAAGAAAAGCCAATAGGTCCTATCGATCTACAATACAAGAAGGTATTGAAACAGCTGGTCATAGATTTGTCAGATAACCGGGTCATTCGATAGCTCATCGATTTTAGTAACAAAACATACTTGGCGCCATTGACAACAGTACGTATTTATTAATACCTGAGGGCAGCGGACAAATACTGACCTGAAATAGGTTGGAAATTTGCCTTTCAGAAGAATCTGTAAAGAGTATGGCGTTGATATAACCTGTGGTGAAATGGCGATGGCTAAGAATTTGATCATGGTAAGCTGCTTGTGAGATTTTTCTGCATTGATCTAATTTGTGTTGTAGGGTCAACAATCAGAGTGGGCGCTCACAAAGCGACACGTTTCTGAGGATATCTTTGGTGTGCAGGTAAAAGAACTTTTGATATGTAACCTAGACTTGGCTCTGACAATTCAACTGTATAGATCTGTGGTGGCAAGGTGGAGCAAGTAGTTAAGGCTTGCGAAGCTATTAATAATGAGATTGACGTGGACTTCGTTGATCTTAACATGGGCTGTCCCATCGATCTTGTATTCAACTCTGTAAGGGCATCATAGCAATGTTGTTTTTTATATAGGGGTTTAACTGACTGACTAACCTAGGGCGCTGGATCAGCATTAATGGATGCTAAAGGAAGAATGAACAAAATTTTGAAAGGCATGACCCGTGCTCTGGATGTTCCTGTCACTGTGAAATTTAGAACTGGTGTGAAGGAAAATGTGCATACAGCGCACAAATTGATTCCTAGATTGGAGGACCTGGTAAGTTGATACTATCTTTGTTATGCCTTGTATACACAAATTGACACACTCCTCTTTTGCAGAACATCGCTCTTGGAACTGTAAGTAGACGGAGGATAAAGCAGTTTCTGAACCTTCATTAGCTTCACGGTCGCTCTCGTATGCAACGCTACACCAAGTTGGCAAACTGGAACTACATTGCCGAAGTGAAGAAACTCACAAATAATATTCCTCTCTACGGTAAGTCTGGTTGCCACATTGCAGGTGGGTGACTAACTGAAACCAGGAAACGGCGATGTCCTCAGTTTTGAAGACTATAATCGATGCAAAGAAGAAACCGGGGTTGATGGCATCATGATTGGTCGAGGCGCGCTGATTAAGCCGTGGATTTTTGATGAAATCAAGAACCAACGCCACTGGGATATTTCTTCTAGAGAAAGATTTGACATGCTTAAGCGATTCTGTGATTATGGTTTAGAACATTGGGGAACAGATTCACAAGGTGTAAATACTGCTAGACGATTCTTTTGCGAGTGGCAATCATTTTTGTACAGGTAACGCTGTTGGCATCCTCGAAACTACGTGCCTAATTACTGGCATCCAGATACATCCCTGTTGGTCTGCTGGAAGTGCTTCCTCAGAAAATGAACGAACGAGCTCCTCCATATCATGGTCGTGACGATCTGGAGACGCTTATGGCTAGTCCTAAAGCTTCTGACTGGGTCAAATTGAGGCAAGTAATTTATATGACAATTTGACATCTTGACTGACAGCTTTTTGGGTTTCAGCGAATATTTCTTTGGACCCGCGCCAGAGGACTTCAAGTTTATCCCCAAGCACAAGGCAAATTCTTTCGAGGTAAAGTACATGGTTGTCTTTTAACTGGATTGTTTATCGATTGTCTACGCTTTCTCTAGGGTTAATGAAGGATAAAATAAAGTTCATTGGCCGGAAGCACAGCAGAATTCAATATCAACTATTTCTTTGGGGGCAGTTGCGGTTAAAACATAAGGATCTGTTTCACCGACAACCACATTGTCCTCAATGCGAATACCAATACCCTGATATTCGCGAGGGTATCGGTTATCGTATGGGATATACAGACCTGGTTCGATCGTTACCACCATGTTCTTTTTCAGCTTACGAGAGCGGGTCACATCAGGCAGATCATGGACATCTAGTCCTAAATAATGACCCACATGGTGTGGGTAGAGGGTGCGTTGGAGATCCTAGTTAAGGTGTTAAAGTGTATGCTGTAGCTATACCTTTTTCTTTTGTCTTTTTGTCTTTGCGTTTACCCATGAATCCACCTTGAAGCCGATCTTGTGGAGCTCCTTCAACATGATCTTCACTGATTCTTCGTGAATTTCATGCAATGACTTGTTCGCTTGCTCGGTACACATCTAATCATGAAATTAGCTCCATACGACTGCAGTTTGATCTTAATATTACCTTCACACACGCCTTATTCGTATTTAAAACGACTTGATAGAGGTCAGCCTGAGGCTTGGTGAATTTGCCATTAATAGGCCATGTACGAGTGATATCGCTAGCATAGCCATTGTATTCACCTCCACAGTCCACCAGGACGAGGTCGCCATCTCTATCATCGAGTAAGGAAATAGTTGTCACTCATTCCCTTACTTGCCTCATCCTCATATCATTCCGAACGTAGTGAAGGGACAAAGCATTTGGACCGCCTGCAACTACTGGCACGTAGGCAAGTATGCTTGATCCTCTCATACGACATTCATAATCCAACTTAGCCCACAGCTGTGCCTCTGAAAGACCTGGTTTTGTCCATTTCATAGCCTAGAAAGTTCCCGTTTGAATCCATTCTATGCAAACCTATCACGCGCAATGACTCCTACCTCGATAAATGCCTTTGAACTAATGTAACCCGAAGTTTTCATTAATTCAATTTCACAAGCACTTTTGATTGTTCTCAGTTCTTGGACCAAAACACTGAGAGGTTTCAAGGATTTTGACGTTTTGCCTAGCATTTACATCCTCAGTAAGTCAACCTTGTTCCTTCTTCTGTTCGACGCACCCCGGAAAGTCCCAAAAAAGCGCTCAACCCACGACTTGTTCAAGGGTGTCTTACCGGTATCAATGATCTTCTTGTTCTTCTGGTCAGACAAAAGTGAAGGCGTCAGAAGAGGACTATCGACGAACACGTGTTCCGCTGTGGCAAGAGTTTTCTTTAAGAACTGGGGCAGTACTGAGCTGTTGTATGCCTGGCTCATCAAAAGACGTATGAGAAACGCGATGCTTTTTCTACTCGTTCTTTACCTCATCGGCGCCAAATAGCTCTTTGACGCCTTCAATGCCTGTGCGGGGACCATCCCACAGTTCAGCTTGTGCGTTTTTAGGCAAGACAAACATTATCTGCTTGTATCCTCGTGAAGAGTTATCCTTTTCTGTTGCTTTTGTTAGAAACATATGTTTGACCGGTGTCTCTCCCTCTCTCTTTCTCTCTGACCTAAAATCATGGCAGCGTCTGGTTCATTAAATCCCGAAAGGTACCAAAAATCAGTATTTTGGTGGAAGGGGTAAAATATGTTATTTGTCATGTAGCGTGTACTGTATCCGGCGGTAATGACTTTGCTTCCCGAAGGTAAGGATTGCATTAATTTTGTCCGCCGCTGTTCGTATTCCGTTACAGGGATACCCGGTGTGACTAACCAAGCAAAACGGTTATTACAATATTCCAAGCTATTATTCGTGCTGTGAACAAACAACCTTCGTATTTTTCCATCAAGTATGGATGGCTATATGCTGTGGGCTGACCAAAGGATCGTTTATGCGTCTCAGGAACCTGATCTGACATCTTTGAACCACTGAATGCGCGCTGGTGTATGCCTAAGGGCAGCGTCGCACGAGTGAATCGACCAGTGCATAAGATTTTACGTGTAGCTAAGAAAGAGCTGACAGGTCAGACGCGTCTGCTTGTCTATAAAGACTACTTGCCAAAAATTCCTGCGCGCCATTGACTTGGCTGTCTACCCAACATGATCGTTTGCAAGCAACAGGGGCTTAAAAGCTGAGCACACTGGAAGTTTTCCCCACTTCGTATTGGCGCCGCTTGAAAATTTTTTCTATCACCAATGCACCGTGGAGAGACACACGAAAGACATATTCGATCCATGTAACACGATCCTCACGATGCTGGTCAACTGTTTGCTTTAAAGAAACATAAATTAGACAAGCAGAGGTCGGTTTCTAGGTAAAAGGTTTCATCAAGGATTCGACAATATATCATTGTCGTACGTCCTGCCACCGCTTATACGAAGCTACTGATATACTGTTTATTGAACAGACTTTTTACGCTAATCTATATAAATTTTGCGCCCATGAGGAGCCACTTCCACGCTAAAAAAGGGAATCAAGTATACGTTCGTTAATACATAAGTTGGCAACAAATTCATGCACTACTTACATCAATGCGGCCCTTCGATGGACGCGAAATTCATATAGACAGTATAAAAATTTCTTCATGGTTAGTGAATGGAACAAATACTTGGATGTCATTTTACTTAACCCCCGAAGGGTATTCCCGTGAGTTCACGGGGGCCGCACCCCGCACCGTGATGGGTGGGGTTGGGAGAAGGGAGCAGATTGGCACGAAGCGTTACCAATTGTAACGCACTGCAGAGGACTTGAAGCGATACAACGTCCAGCGATCTATTGTAGAAGATGAGTGATGCTGAGCGCGACAACATTTATTTTACTTACTTAAGTGATGGGTAAAGACGCCACCATAGCCGAGACGGTTCGGGACAGAGGTCATACAGGCTAAAAAATACATCAAAAGACATGAGTGGTCCTGGATGCGTATTCCATTAAAAGTACATATCGGGGATGTAAAATGAACAGAGCTAAAGAAAAAAAAAGAAATTCATGCGTCCCTTTAAATACGGTCGCTTTACGCGTTTCGATTGGTGCGTTGGGGAATATACAATGGGCCAGCGCAATACACCTTTGATTCAGAAGTAAAGATACCTGATTCTCTGCGCAAAGATATACTACTCCTCCTCACCGCAGGTTTGAGTTGATGTCGACGCAGAGTAATATTTGGATGACGTAAATGTATATCAAAATCCAGTAATATCACTTAGAAACAGTTAATTCAACTTTCTATTCGTCTTATTATCGGTGCTGCCTCAGCAGTCAGGAACTGCTCCTCGCTAACTATCAAGTATACTGCTCGAAAGTACGTCCTCTAGAATAGTCTTTGAGATGCGGGTAAGTAACGGGATATTGCACCGTTGTGAAAATTCGGTGCTATGACCCTTGCTTTCCCTGCTACATAGATAGAACCACATGCAAAGACAGTTGTAATTGAATATAGCTTATACAAGTTTTTCATACTTTTCTCTTTTGTTCTCAGAGTAGCCATACTGGCTTGAAAGAGAACTTGTGCGCAAAAATCAATTTCAATCTCAGAGCAAATCTTGTTCCAGATGCACAAAAATGCAACCAACACAATAGATGTAAAAAAAGAAGACCGAAATATTAACGTATGCGCACGTTTGAGGCAGGGTATTCCTTCATATCAGGAATGCAGCGATGCTGGAATATCTAGCTGAGTAAAAAGAAGTGGTGCAAAGGATCCGTTTATTGGCAATAACCTCGGACGTCGGACAAAACGTGACTGAAAAAGATCGGGAACATAATGCTGGTCCTGGGACAGTTGCTGCTTGCTTGTCCGTTTTGTCATGAACCCTACCCAGAAGAAACCCATGGATAACAAATCGAATCCTCCTACTTCCGATCCGGACGAACTTGTTGATGAATTTGACGAAAAAATGGCAATACAAGAAGAGAATGACTCGGGTGATCAAATAGTGGATGAAAAGGAGGCACTCCGCAAAGAACACCAAGCAGAACTCGACGTACTTTCATCAAAGTAAAGTTGATATTAATATGGAGACGGCATGCTAACTTGCATGCATCGGTAAAATAAAAAGAACCCACCCGGATGATGCCGATGGTCAATCTGCGGACGTTTCTCAGCAACAGGAACAAGATTCAAGCACGCGCCACGACGACGCCTTTCAGCAAATCTTCACTCAATTTGAAAACAAACCCAATGAAGAAAATGGTAGGAGGAATTGCAACGGATCGTAGTTTGTTTGTTTTCTCATCGGGACGAGCAGCACCCGAACCGACGCCTGATACAAGCGGTCAACGGCGGCCATCGTTAACGGATATACAAAAACCAGATAACAGCGTCCAAGAGCGCGAGCATCAGGAGATACCCTTTGATTTCAACAAGTTTTTAGAACAGATGAAACGACGTAGCGCAATCCCAATAACACGATATTTTAAGAGGTTTGATTTGAGTAGTTGAAAAAAGTCCATGGAATTGAACTCAGCTATCTATAGCTTTCTTCAGCGATTTCATCAACGTCCTTGGACGGTCGCTGAGCAAGTGACGATAATTCAAGACTTCCTGAATGTAAGTACTCGATAATGAGATTGATGGTACTGATCGTGATCAGTTTATCTACGGAAAAATGCGTGAATGTGAAGTCTGGCGGGATGCGTCTGACAGAGAATTCGAAAACGCAAAGGAAGGAATGGAGAAACTAGTGATGAACAGATTGTATTCAGCGTAAGTGAAAATCAAGAGGGAGCAAGGTCGACAGGGATTGAACAGCGGGATGGTGATCTTTACAGGACATTTTCACCAGCCACGACGGACGATAAGGAGCGCGATGAAATTTTGCAGCAGAAGATTGCCATCTTCCGATGGGTTCGTGAAGAGCATCTTGATATACCTGTCACTGAACACAACGATTCGTTCATGACTTTTGCCGAGTCAGGTACATTCATGCTTGCACAGGAGTTCGGATGCTTACATTGTTTATATCTGTGTATGTCAGAGCTAGCAAAGATCAACAACTATAAAGCACCGCGGGATAAACTGATCTGCATTTTGAATTGCTGCAAAGTGATATTTGGTGAGGTGGATAAAGTAGACGACTTCTGCTGACGTTCAACTTTAGGACTTATCAAGCACGTTGAAGGCGACACTGGAGGAGCGGACAAGTTTCTGCCGATTCTTATTTATGTAGTCCTTCGAGCCAACCCTCCTCATCTTGTATCCAATGTCCAGTATGTTTAAAGATTTCAGTGAGAAACCAGTTGCTGACGAAAGGATGGGGCAGGTATATTTCCCGATTTAGAAACCCCGAGCACCTCCAATCGGAATCTGGCTATTATTTGACAAATCTGGTGAGTAAAACGAAGTTTCCAATTTACTATGCTGACGGGATCTAGATGGGTGCTATTACATTTATCGAAACAATGGAGGCAAATTCCCTATCCATTACCAAAGAAGAGTTTGACTCGTAAGTACAAACGATTGAGTGTCATATTTGCTCATTACTGGGAGCAGTAATATTGAGCGAACAATGAATGAACTGGATGGTGAGCGTCAACCAATCTCTCAAGATAAGCAGAAAATCAATTACGATAATGCGGTACATCCGTCGCGTTCTCCCCGAGCGACAACACAACAACCGTTGATTGATCCAGTAAAGGCGGCGATGTTGTTGGAAAAGGGCACAACTTTCGCCCAAAAAACGATGCAGAAGCCGTTGAATTTTATGGGTAAAATATTTCAGAATCTTAGTGAGGGCAGCAGCCAGCCTGGAAGTCCAGAATACGATGAAGAAGTACGATACAGAGAAAGACAGCAGATGTACTATCAGCAACAACAGCTACAGTTACAACAGCAGCAACAACAACAGCAGCAGCAGCAGCAGCAGTTACCCCCATGGACTGGACAAGAAACCGCTGCTCAGTACGAAGCACGTAGCTACGGCTATACGCAAGGTCATCCTAGTTACCCTGATTCCAACTCCATGTCTGCCTATCCACCACGTCCGATGCTCCGCCCACCCACAACACCTGAGGCACTTGCTCAACAAGAAGCCCGTCGTGCATTTGATGATAATCTAAGGACTATCATCAGCATGTTCCCAAACGTCGAGCAGGATGTCTGTTTCATAGTCCTTCAGGCCAAGAGAGGCGACCTACAGGAGGCTGTGGACGCGTAAGCAAATAGAAGGATTCTTGTCCTATGAAGGTACTCACTCGATTTATAGACTTTTGGAAATGTCCGATCCTGAAGTTGACAGGTCGCCCGAACCAATCCCAGAACATCTGCTTGGAGCAACGGTGCCAGCAGACGAAGAACCCCAGCACACGCCACCTTCACCCTCTACGGCAGAACAAGGAAAGAGACAAGATGATGAGCTAATCAAATTGTGAAGCTACCATTTGTACCAACAATTGCCGTTGCTCCACGTGAAAAAAAAAAGAAAAAGAAAAAAAAATAAAAAAGGTTCTGTCCGCACTTGGTGACACAGCATGTGCTTCTCCATCGGCAACTGAATCTAATCTGAATCAGAGCTTCTGTTGCTACCTATCTTACACTGCTCTGAATAAACTTTACGCTTGGATATACATACTTGGCACTCATTATGGCGAAAGATCATATGCTAATTACATGAACGTCAACCTTTCATGTGTTCAAAGCTTATTGGAGCAGCATAGAGTATGTTCCGTGGTTAGCTAATCTGATGGTACATTCGCGTCTTATATTTTTCCGACGCAAAGTTCATTTGGAGAAATGAAATGATGCATAATGTGCTAGGTAAGGTGGAGTATGACTTGTATCATGCATGTCTCTGCGGAAATGCAGCAGCAGTTGACAAATACGTCGTCTGGGCAAACTATGAAACTTCATAATCGGCACACTAGTGTTTACAAGAACAAGAAAGCAACTTCATTGCGTCAAATCGTAATGCACCGCTTGCAAGTCGCAAAAAAAAGCCCTCCTGTTTTATATGCTGTAATTGCAGGCAGGATGGGGTCAGTAGTCGGTGTCAATCCATAGGATTGGTTCTTACAAGGAGGAAAATAGACAAATATAAGCTGCAATAACATGATCAATGTGCTCAGTGGAACCAATGTTACGTATCCAAAATCACGGTCGGAAAGTGCTTCAATGATACTAAAACGGTGCTTACAAAAGTAAAATTGGAAAGAAAAGTCGAAGAAGAAGAGGCTACTTCACAAAAAAGAATCCAGTTGATGCATATCACGGTTGATCTCCTGTGCAATAAAACATTGGCCATCACATGTAGTTGTTGGTCAACAAATGCGGGACGCAAAGTTGAAAGGTATGATCGTCAGTTAGAACCGTTGGTTACGAACAGTGGGAATCACGGAGAATTGTTGTAAATAGGATGTCATAGAGGAAAAGTAGGCAGTCAGTCCACAATTGTCTGTGTACTAAAGCAGATATTTCTTTAGCATTGGTTTCAATGGGAATAGTCGAAGCTGTAGAAGTTCGTCCTACCTTGTGCCAATGAGGAGGAAGAGAAATGCAGAGGGTTGTCGCGCAAAGCTCAATTTTCGGTGACACTGAAACCTGATGGATACGAATTGATCCGATACGTTAAGGTTCTTCTGCTTTCCTGTCCAAAATTGGGTTAGACTATATTCTTTGCACGGTGCCTTAAGAGCTAGAATTGATCTCTCAGAAGGATCGAGAAAGAGAGTACAGCTGGCTGTCGACCAATCGGCGAGAGCATCTTATATCTCTACACGGAAAAGATCCGCCGCTTCTGTTTTTAAACGACGTTGCGTGATTGGAGAGTATGTCGTGCACCAGCGAGTGTCCATAAGTAGGCCAAACGCAACAGAAAACCTATTGACGTCATAGGCAGTGTTAGCGGACACCGAACTGCTCTTCTTATAACGGTTGATTCTCCCCTTTTTCGTTTGTTCAACTTTTTTTTTTCTTTACACTTCTTAATATTTTACACACCATGTCAGCAGCCGAGGGTGAAGTTAACAATGTGGATATGATTCCTGTGGAGCAGAAGGGTGCTTTCCACTCTTTCTTAAAGTCACTTGCTTCTTTCTCTGGCGATTTATCGTCCTTGACTTGCCCTGCATTTTTGCTCGCTCCTGTTTCCTTGATCGAGTATTCGTAAGTCATCCTGATAGTTGGGCTTATTGGGCTTAACGCTTTGCTTTGATTTCTCTTTTTTCTTACTTTTCTGCGGTTGCAGGGAATATTGGACTCAGCAGCCGGAGCTATTTGCAGCCATATCAAAATCGGACGACGAATTGGAACGCATGGTGGCGTTCGTCAGGTGGTATATCTCCTCGTTGAATGCGTCCTACTCGAGTCGTGTCCCCAAAGGCGAATGGGAAAAGAAACCCTACAACCCCGTTCTGGGAGAACAGTTCTTTATGACTTGGGGTGATGTCGACGGCTGTGGCGAAACCAAGGTGATTTGTGAACAAGTGTCCCACCATCCTCCCGTGACAGGCTTTTATATCCATAACGATAAAGCTGGCTTGACCTTGAATGGCCATACTGGCCAAAAGACTCGATTTTCTGGAACGTCGTTGATCTGCGACCAAGTAGGCCAGAGCGTAGTGGAATTGAGCAACCGGAATGGAGAGACCTACATGTTTACCAGTCCTTCCTTGACAGTGAATGGTATCTGGTATGCAGGCAAGTACTCCATTTTCTTTTTTTTATTTTCGAAAATTAATTTGTTTGTGTAGCACCTTATATCGAACTCACCGGAACGTCATACATTCAGTCGTCGTCTGGGTTTTACGCCACAATTGAATACTCATCACGTGGATGGATCTCAGGTGAAAAGAACCATTTCAAGTGTTACGTCCGCAAGAACGCAGGTAACCCCAAGGAATATGTGTGCAAGATGGAAGGCCAATGGAGCGCCAAATCCACCTTGACACGCTACGGCAGCAAGGCGGCCATACCCTTCTTGGATGTTACCCAGTTAAAACCAGCATCGATGATCATCAAGGATGTGGAAGAGCAAGGGGAAATGGAAAGTCGAGTCATTTGGAAAAAGGTGTCTGAGGCCATCCGTGCAGGAGATACCCAGACCGCTGGCATAGAGAAGAGCAAGATTGAGAACCAAAAACGCGCAGAACGTGCGGAAAGAGAAGAGAAGGGTGAACAATGGGAGCCCAAGTATTTCCATTGGGTTGAAAACGAGCCAACCATCCAGGCACATCAACGTATGTTGATATCTATTGTCAAAAACAAGTATGATCCTGCAACGGCCGGTAACTGGGTGTACAAGCCATCAAATTAGAAAGATCTATCCTTCGTTTTTATTTTATTCCTACGATGTAGTGTGTGTGGGGACCATGGGCATATTTGAGCGCGCATTCTACATAGATCCTTTGTGATGTGCGATTTACTATTTCTTTCTGTATATAGTCCATACAACTGTGCTGTTCTCTATGGATCAGTTTACTTTAAAAAGAAATGATGGAATGAACGTATCATTTTTTTTGTCTTCGTTGCACATGGCTTAGAAGGATGTTGTCAGCCACACATCGTTTTTATTTTTCGCTAAGCACCGACAGATGAGGCGGAGCGGATGGCTGAATAAAGTTTTCATGCAGTAACGGAACAACGGCAGAACCAGTCAACGACCGTGAATTCAAGTCATGCTGTGCTTCACGTACTGAATAAGTGGAACCTGATTTCTTTTTTCCTACTTCTTCTTCTTCATCTGGCGGATCTTTAAATACACGTCCTGTTGCCACCGTACCAGTTCTACTAAGTCGTGGTACGATTTTTTAACATGTCATCTGTAGGCGGGATCCTGTATGATAGAATCTATGACATTCAAAAGGGTCAGGCCACGTAATTATCATTTTTTTTTGTAGCGGCGATTTTGATGATTTATTTTTGAACGTACCATGTATGATTTTCTTTCAAGAATAACACATTTACAGCCATCACTAAAGTCAAGTTTCATTGGTTGTGGGTTGTTTATTATGGAAGTTAAAAAAAAAAAGGTACGAGGAAGTGTAGAGCATGAAAAATTTAGGAAGACGTACGAATCCCAGAATCACCCGCGCTCGGTACCATATATGGTGAACAAGGATTGGAAAGGTCACAAATTGATTGGCTCCGTTCGTTCATTTTCAGACTGGAACTTCCCGGAAAAACGCACCAGCGCAATAGAGAGAGGATTACAACAGGAATCCCTTCCCTTTTCCCAAGCGGGTTCCGTACTATACCGACAGGATAGATCGCTCAAACAAAAGGATCATAGTTGCATGATTGTGGCACGATTTATTTGTTTGATTTAACCAGTCAAAACAAAGGTATACAAACTCTTCCTTAATACAGCTTACCAGAAAGAGGCTTACCATTAAATGTAAACATGAACAAGGATGAATCTCCTAGCATAGATAAAGTCGTCATGCTCTGGTGACGATTTGTAAAATAAAAAGCATGCAGCCGGGTGAAGTTTATTCCTCCGGGAATATTTGTGTGGGCGGGCGGGATAACCGCTGCTGAACGCGGGGGTTTTTTTTATATTCCATCTTATCGGGGCATATCTCCTACTGTCTTTCTCTCATTTTATTTTATTTTCTTCTTTTCTTCTTCTTCTTTTCCTTCTTCTTTACCAATGTCTCAGGCGACAGAAGAACAGCGTCAAGCCCTTGAAGAATTAAGGCAACAGCTCCATCTTTCAGTGGACGATTTGAAAGACGTCGCGAGCAAACTGCAGCATGAAATGAATGCGGGTCTCAAACATGACCAAACGAACGTGGCCATGCTTCCCTCATGGATTACAAAACACCCCACCGGTCAGGAAACGGGTGAATACCTTGGATTGGAATTAAGCGGTAAGACATAAAAGAAAAAGTGACAAGAGGATGAACCTAATTTCTTATTTTCTTTGGCGATAAGGTTCTTACATCCGTATCTATCTTGTCAATCTCCACGGACAAGGTCGTATCAGCACCCGGCAACAGAAATATCTGATCGATGAAAACTTGAAGAAGGGACCTGTTCATAATATTATCGACTTCTTGGTCACTTCTGTCGATCACTTCCTCTCCTTCGTCGGAAAATATGATATCACTGAACCCTTGGCTCTTGGATTTGTTCTTTCATTCCCACTTCATCAGACAGCGCTGAAAAAGGCAACTGTGATTCAATGGACAAAAGACTTTGAGATTACCGGAGCCGAGAAAAAGGATATTGCCGAACTACTTCAGACTGGTTTACGACGACGTCATATTCCCGTGGTAGTTGCTGCTGTAGTCAATGGAGCTGGTAAAGCCAACACTCTCTCTTCCCTTTGTTACAGTTAGCTGATATTTTTCTTTTCTCTTAGTTGGATGTCTTTTGGCACACAGTTACCGTAGTCTCGATACATTACTTGCGTGTACGATTAGCACAGGCACCAATGCAGGTAAGAGAAAAAGATACAAAAGAAAAAGGATTGATAGAAGATGGGTGGATGGTTAAATTTCCTTTTGGTATAGCCTACTGGGAAAAGCTGGATAAGGTTGAAAAATGTCAGGTGGCTGATCGATCTGGCGACATGATCATCAACACAGAATGGGGTTCCTTCGGTGACCGAAACACACATTACCTGCGACGTACATTCTACGATAACCGTGTCAACCGACAGTCAACAAATCCAGGTGTCCATCTCTTTGAGAAAATGATATCAGGATTTTATCTTGGTGAAATTGTACGTCTCATCATGGTTGATTTCCTGGATCGCCGTCTGTTATTTGATTGTCAGTACACAAAGGAACTGAACACACCTTATCGTTTTGAATCTGCGTACATGAGTGCCATTACCTCCGATGATACACCTGATTTGGATGATGTCAAACATATTATCGAATCCGTTATGAACGTCCCATCTACCACGCTGGCTGATCGTCAAATTGTACAAAAGATTTGTGATCTTGTGAGCAAGCGAGCAGCACGTTTAACTGCCGCAGCTATGAGTGCCATCATTGATAGCCGTAGCGCTCTCGAAGAAGGTTTAACCATCAGTAAGTAACAAAGAGTGCGTGTGTGTATAAAAGCAAGGATTATTAATCTATTTACCTGCAGGTGTTGAAGGTGAAGTCTATGTTCACTTCCCCAACTTCCCACGACGTGTCAACGACGCGCTACGACAGCTTTATGGCGACAAGGTGAATCATATAAATATTGGTGTAAGTTTTAAGCGGGAAGAGATTCGACATGGGATGTAAACGATATTGTATATTATAGGTTACACGCGATGGAAATGGTATTGGTGCTGCTTTGGCAGCTATGATTGCCCGCACCCAGTAATGTAACAATAGTAATAGCATTATAAACAAATGTATAAAACATTACACAGTCTCTCTCTCTCTCTCTCTTGTTCATGTGAAAAAACAGTAACGTATAAGCAAATTCATCTCTTGCACCAACGTACAGTAAAGAAAAGTGAGCAGTCAACAGAAATAAAAAAAACAGAAGATCTCGTTTGACCGCTTCTCTTTCCGTTTTCTCTTCATTGAAACAACATGTGGAAAAATGCCAATGTGGATTCCACGTTGAAGAGGTATGAGCTCCACCTGACATGACAGGAACAAGTGTAACGTTGGACAATGTAAAGAAAAAAAGTTGATTCCGATAACGCTATCAGTCAATGGCTGGCTCAAGAAGAAGCTTTGCTTGACGAATCATTTCAGCATGTTCCATCGACTTATGTAGACTCTGATTCAAGACATGTACAATAATCTATTGATCCATGTATCTCATCTTGTTTATACGTTAGATTGATCATTCCATTTCATCAGATCCGACGCCGTTTGCAGACCATTCATCTACTGGGGCTTCAGCGACGCCACCTGATTTAACAAGTAGGACACAAAGACTATGTCCTAAGGACGCAATCCGTAAGCAAATAATCCAACCGCTTGTGAAAACGTCATGCCTATTTCTTTCATTTTTTTTTCCTTTCTCCCGGCAGCTACACCTTATCATTCCATCTTCTCTTTTGAGCATTTCAATGCTGTTCAAGCAGAGTGCTTTCATGATGTAAGATTTCCGTTCAAATCCAACTTTCTTGATTCGATCGATTTTGTTCAAGATCTTTTACAAAGACACCAACATGGTCATATCAGGTAGGTCGCAGTCAGTTCATCCCCTTTTTTAATCATTGAATTTATAGCTCCCACAGGCTCTGGAAAAACTGTATTAATGGAACTTGCTATCCTGAGAGTGCTACTCAACTGCAGAGGAGAAGTAAAGATTATCTACATGGCACCTACTAAAAGTCTCTGTTCTCAACGCGCCATGGACTGGGAGAAGAAATTTAAACCGTTGGGTGTGAGCTGTACGGCCTTCTAAAGCAAAGGATGCATATTAGCTTATCCATTCTTGCTTCAGGTAAGGAGTACACAGGTGATACCAATTACACGACTATCAGCGCTATCAAAACAAGTACTATTATGTATGCATGATTCAGAATGATGAGAAAAAAAATAATTAAACAGATCCCTAGTGTGACAACGCCGGAAAAGTGGGATTCCATGACGAGACGTTGGAGGGATCACAAATATCTGATGGAACTTATCCGTTTATTACTGGTAACACGTCAACATAAGGGTATCTATTGAACGACAATGGATTTAGATTGATGAAGTTCATATTGTGAATGAACGACGAGGCGCTGTCCTTGAAGCTTGCGTAAGCAGAATGAAGGTAACCTACTCCTTGCGCTATCCACTCTTTAATAGCATCTATGTTAGACCATGGAACATCAGCTGCGCTACGTTGCCGTATCAGCCACTGTCCCAAATCTTCAAGACGTCGCTGACTGGATTGGCGGTAGAGGTATATATGTATATGACAAAGGCATTGGCTTCCTCATTCATGACTACACAATTTCCCAGCGCGTTCCTTTTCTGAGGAATATCGACCTGTAAAATTAGAACGATTTGTTTACGGCGTCCCATTTCAAGGAGACAATATGTTTTTATTTGAAAAGAAGCTGGATTGGAAGTAAGAAAAAGAAGTTTACTGCTTTGAGAAACGTATTCAAACGGACTCTCAAACAAAGGCTGTTGGAATTAATCGACAGACATGGCAGCAATAAGCCAGTGTTAATCGTAAATCTGTTTTTGGATTCTGCGACACTAAACAACGTCCTAGTTCTGCCCGACACGAAAGTCCACGCAATCTTCCTGCGAAACCTTGCTAAAAATGAAAGGCAGCAATCCCTTCGTGTATTACACTATCAATCCATCCGTCCTACTCTAGCTTAACTCATTTTCTTTTCAGAACAACTTTTGTAGAAACTTCACAGGTACAAAACAAAAAACTAGCAGAATATATCAAGAAAGGGATTGCCTTCCATCATGGTAAGCACTTTTTGGCACAAAGGACAAGACTCTTAGGACGTTGCCGGTTAGCTGGATTGGATATGTGCGATCGTCGTGCAGTAGAACAGCTTTTTCTCCAAAAGAAGATACGAATACTCGGTAGGTCTTGCTTATTTGAAAAAAAAAGCGCTCATGGAAACTGTAGCTACGACATCAACCTTGGCCGTCGGTGTAAGTTCCAAGCACATAACTTCTATTATTGTAACCACAAGTATGTGTTAGGTCAATCTGCCTGCCTATCTCGTGATCATCAAGTCCACAAAAGGTAAGCATTGCATATTGAAACACGATGATATACCATTACCGATGGGTAGGATACCAGAATGGCAAACTTACCGAGTATTCGGATATCGACATGCTACAAATGATTGGACGTGCTGGAAGAACCGGTCTTGATGACTCTGGATGTGCTGTGATACTAACTACAGTCAACATGGAATATCGCTACCGAGCGCTCGTTTCTGGAACAAATCATCTTGAAAGCAAGTAAGTGGACTCCGTTTGTTTCTCTCGAATCTCAGCTTAGAGACGTGTCAAGTCTTCATGAAAATTTAGTGGAACACCTGATGACAGAGATCTGTCTTGGAACAATTACAGACGTAGAATCAAGCATTCGATGGTAAAAGAGAAATCTTTACAATGTGTTCATTCAACGGTGAGTCTAGGCTTCAATCCACCTTCTTGTACGTCCGTGTCCGGAAAAATCCCGCTTATTATCGATTACCCGATTCAGACGCACCTGAACTATCACCAGATACAATCCTTCAAGGTCGTCCAAATCGTTAACAAACACGTATTTACGCATTCTCTGTCTAGATATTTGCATTAAAGATCTAAATGCATTGGTGGATAATGAATTAGCAACGAAGACGGAACCAAGGTCAGGTTTCCCGCAATTTGAAGCAACAGGTAAAATGTATTACCCGAGAGAAGAGTTCCTGAACAAAAGCAAAAGCATACGGATTTGCCATGAATCGGTATTACCTAAAATTCAAGACGATGGTCACGATCCTTACAGCAAGATCATGCTGCTCTATTCGCGACGTGGTTTGTAAACCGTTATGGGGACTATTATTTATCATTTAAAAAGCTTGAGTTGGTTAGTCAAGCGAATGAGTACGATTCTTTGAGATATGGGACCGGAGAAAAGCCATTTCTATCTTCGTTAAATGGGAATCCAAATATCCATTTCCCTCTTAAAGAGAAATTCAGCAATATCGCCGACAAGATATTTCTGATGATCCAGGTTTGCTTGCAATACTTTCATACGTCCACGTAAAACAACTCACAATTTTCTCGCACCCTAGTGCGTACTGAGCGATATCTCGTTGTACGATACAACAGTTGGAAATAGTCTGGTCATGGAAAGCTTTACCGTCCTACAGCACGCCACACGCATCGCAAAATGTAAGCTAGATTGAAAGGCAAAGATTGTTCACCCTCTTTTTTTTTTTTTTTTAGGTATCATCGATTGCACCGTACATAAAAAAGACGCGATACAGCTTAAACATGCTCTTGAATTCTACCGAAGCTTACAAGCCAGAATTTGGGCTACATCACCCTTTGTCTTGCGACAGGTGGACGGTATTGGACCTCAAATGGCAAAGTCCTTGGCGCAAGCAGGCATAGTAAACTTTCATCAGTTGTATGACAGTGATGCAGGCCGTATTGAGACCGTGAGCTTATTTGCGTGCATGCATGCAGGACATGCCATTTTAACTTGTTCTTAGATACTACATCGGAACCCTCCCTTTGGAAATCAGGTACACATACAACAATGGAAAATGAGTCCCTCATTTGATGGGTGTAGATCAAAGATGCATTGGCTTCCATCCCTCAGTTTGTCCTTGATGTGGAGCAGGTAGATAGCCAACACCATGTCCCTTACTCATTCCACATTTTCTTAGACAAAACCAGAAAAAGCAGGCAACACGATGATTGTTATTACTGTCCATATTTCGTTGGCAAATGTTAAGATCAGAAAAGGCAAGTATGGTAAAGGCTTCTATGCCGTGTTTTGGGCAGAAACAAGCGATCGCACCCTGGTGGATTTTCGCCGCATAACGTAAGCCCTGATTAATGTATGATGGATGACCGAGCCGTCTTTGTAGGATCCAGAAGCTTCACCAGCAGCCACAGACGTTTCATCTATCGGTCAAGGTCTCTTCTCCTTCCATGAAAGTTTTTTGTCATCTTCAAAGCGAAGATTACGGTATGGTTGAGATTTTTTGAGACTTTTATTCACGTCTTGTAACACATGCAGCGGGTGTCAATGTCTATAAACAAATCAAGGCAGACGTTGATCCGGCGGCGTTTATCACGTTGACGAGTGCAAGAGAGGATTCTAAGAAAAAGCAGATATATGCTGTAGGTTTTACTGAAGAGATGGCAATCATGCATACCTTTTCTCTTGTTCCTATTAGATTTCGCAAGAAGACGATGGTATTCTCTTTGACAACGATTCTGATATGGAAATTTGGACGGAATTAGCAAATACGATCAGCAGCCAAACCACAAAGTCAGGCATTTTGCTTCCAGTGAAGCACGAAGAGCAGCCAACGGAGAATCCCAGGACCATCCAGGAAAAGATGGAGAGGTAGCGTACTCCCAATGCAACGCATTCCTATTAAAATGATGTTAATAGCGAGGGATGCAGTGAATTTTTCAGGTAATTTTTCTCTTTTGGAGTTAGGGGTGACTCGATGAATCAGCGCCAGACATGACACCACGTACGGTCAATCGAAATGCATTGCCGTTAAAACAAAGCGTAAAATGTGTCATGATGCGCCGGCAGAAGAAACAATGAAACGAAGAAAGATGCAAAACGAGCCAATGTCTATCTCTCAAGAAGACGGTAAAAGAAGGATAGGAGTCGTCTCGTGCATTTACGTTTTTCCGAATAGATATCGTTGACTGTAAAGCCATCGAGGAGCATCATGTCTGTGACAATAAAACGGTCATTGCCCTTTCGGACGATCAAGAGCAGCTGTCCTCAGATCTCTGGCTGGACGATGATACGTTTGACCACCTTTTTCTGGATAATGCAGACGCTATAGAAACAAGAGGATACATCGAAAACGCCACCTCTTCAGAACGTGCGAATGCACCCAGTGTCGCGCACACATTGGATGATCCATGTGACGCATTGTGGAGCAAGGCGGGAGAATTTGCATTCCATGCATTTGCCAGCGCGTGCCAGCAGTCTCAGACAGCATCGCCTTCTCCTGAAGAAAATAGTGATAGCATGATGGAAGAAACAAGCAGCTTCCGACAATGGTTAGAGGAAAACGTAGTCATCGTGAATGCTTCACAAGATCTGGATGTCTAAAGAAAAAAAAAGTACGCATTTGTTGTTACAGATATAGTGGTAGTACAAAATAAATAGGGTCTAATCATCCTATCGATGAAAACTGTCAGATTTTTGCAGAAACAGCGTAAAATCATGCTTACCCATTCATCATCGGCTACTTCTTGCTCTTCCTTAGGGACGGGCTTTATCTCTTGCTCGTTTTCATCCACTTCTTTCGCCGTTGAAAACATCCGCTCCATCAATTCTTGGCGTCGTTGATCTTCGCTCACAATGCGTTTACCCAGTTCAAACTTAGATTTGGCTTTGGCCTGCTGCGGTGGTGGAGGTGCTTGAGTCACTATAGCGAAGCATGTCAATCTGACGAATAGAATAGCATAGAGATCCTTACATGGAGTCATATCATCTGGTCGCAGTGACAATCGAGCCAGCGGTTTGTCAATGCCATCAAACCAACTTGCAGCCTCTTGTGAAGGATGTTCCGTATCCAACGTATCCAGGAAGATATCGTCTTGGAAATATTCAGGCTAAAGCACAGTCAGATGCCTGCCTCTCTCTCTCTCCCTTTGGCATCCTTTTAACTTACGCGAGCACGGGGAACGCGTACGCCGACAACTTCAATAGTTGTGGGTGTCAACCTGTAGAACTTGTCAATCTCAATATCACGTACGCAGCACATGCGTTTCGGCAAGAAACTAAATCCTTGTTGAAGTTGGCTGCCTTCAATTTTGGCTAAAGGAGTCAATGTATCTTGCTCCCACTCGTATGTGTGAATGGTTCGATCACCCTGGAAAAAAGGATCAGTCTCTCTCTCTCTCTCTCTCTCTTTCTCTTTCTCTCTAAAAAAGTCTTGGTTGAAAACACTTGCCTTTCCAGCAACAAACAATACTCGACAATCAGGATCATAAAAGGCATTCATCACACTAGGGGACACGTCCAGCGACTTGCACGCAAGTTGCGTAAGAGCATCTGCTTTAAATAACAAGATTTCGCGCATCGATCCCATGCCAAAACCAACACTGACAAGATGATGGTCGTCAAGCCATAGTAGCCGAGAAGGTCTTATGCCATCGTGGCATTTCGCTGTAGCAAGGACTTTGTTCGCACGGACATCCACAACGCGGATCTTTTTCTCTTTTGTCGTGGTAGCAATCTTTGTTCCGTCAGGACTCCACGCGCTGCTAAAAATCATATCTTGATGCATATCCGTCAAGGTGATCTTCACCTCCCCTTCACTGACATTCCAGATACGGAGTGTGGGATGACCAAAATCATTTGAAACTGTCATTAGTACGTTCTTTGCTCGTGGATGATAGTGTATCGCATGGACCTTGTCCATTGAAGACGCTGCAGAACGATAGGTTTCAGTTGGCTAGCTCACACTTCTTTTTTTTTTCTATACCTTCCAGCGTTGCCTGAGGAGTCGCCAAGTCTTCTTCCAAGCCATCTTCAGGCAGCTTCCACAATCGTATCTTGTTGTCCTCAGACACTACGAATGGTACGTTTGGTCACCTTCCTCTTTTTCTGTTCTTTTACCTGTTGCAAGCAGTTGGTCATCAAAAGGATCGAATACGAAGTAGGTAATGGTTGAACCGCTTACGACACAGGGAACATGTGTTGGCAATCTACCAGGTTTATTCACAGGAATAATTCCTACACGACCGCCAGGTCCAGAGATTGGCACTGCAATGAATCTAGCATTCGCCTAAACCAAAAGGAAACAAATTCATTTTTTTTTTCTTCTTCACCAGTAGTTATTCACTTTACCTGTATCAAATCCATGGTGCCACTCTTGTCTATAGATAGCCCTCGTAGGTCATCGTAGAAAAGGCTGTGGTGGTACCACTTGCCCGAAATGTACTTGTAAGTAGATGTATGCGTGGAGCCAAACTTTGCTAATGTACTGGATCTGGTAGGCTGCACAGGGCTCCGATTAGTCGCCATAGGAACTTCATTGTTATCTTTCTGTTCCTCCTCTTTGGATGGCGACGACACGGATCGTTCAAGCACAGATGCTGGCGTCGTGCGTTCTGAAGTACCCCTCGTCAGTTCTGTACTTAGTTGCTTCTGAATTGCGTCGTTTGGAGAAGCAGCAGCAGCGCTTGCTTTCTGTCTCTTCGCTGGATCCAATGACACTTTTGCAACCTCGGCGTTCCTTCCCTCAAACCATTCCGAAGCACTTAATGCCGGGTCTGCTACCGTGATTAATAGACAAGAAAATGACAGTAGGGACGCTTACCGGTGCCGTTTGTGTCTGGAAACAGATCTGCATGGAAATCCAAATGTTGCTATGTTATGCGAGCTGAGCAATCCTCCGATGCGCTAAATTATCCTTTTACCTTGCGAGGAACTTCAAATGAAACTGGCATAACAGCGTTCTCGGTAACACCCATGACCCTGGCAACCTCAACAGACATCACATCCAACGCCAGCTTTGGTAAAAGCGCAGCGCCGTATAGAACATTTGTACCACATGCCATATTATCGGTCATAGAAGGGTGTTGATCAAGATCATTCACTTGCATCGACCGGATGGTACCTTCCCCACGACCAACAAGATAGATCGTGGCTGTGTCTTCGTCATATAGCGGCAGCAAGACGCCTGTAGATTGTGTCAAGTTGTTCAAGGTCAATGGCTTGGACAGGTTACGGACGTCCCAAAGTGCACACTGTCGGCTTCGAAGCTTTTCCGGTAAACAAAGTTTTCCGTTAAGAGAAACGTACAGAAGCCATCTTTGTTTCCTTTACCTTATCCATACCAGCAGTGAATACATGATTGGAGTTACCTAACCATACAGCGCGTGATCCTTTGATGCCTTCATGGCCAACGCCAGACTAACAAAATATCAGATCCACGTGAATGCGATCTAGCCTGCTACTTACTGCTACCGATTGTTCCTGCGCCCTTGGATCCCATATAGCCACGCAGTTTTTGGCTGATGTGGCCAAAAGGGATCCATCCGATTTCCAAGTAAAGGAATGGAATGGATCGATACCCTTAACATCCATACTTTTACCAGCCTCTACGTCCCAGATACGCACTTGCTTGCCATCGTTACCAAGCGTTGTAACGATCTATCCCACCAGTTAAGTCAGATCGGTAAATCCTATTCGATTCGTACCCCATCTGCTGTCGGATGCCACCGTACAAGATCTACGCGTCTCGACTGAATCGACAATGATGTTGAGCATTCAGGGTTAACGCCTCCCTCTGGAATCTTCCATAATTTGATCTAGAAAAAGAAAATGGAAGCAGAGGATGAGCGTTCTGTTTTCCTTTACAAATTCTCTTAGTGTTTCGTATTACCATGCCGTCTTCGGCACCTGTCACCAAGTGTTGATCGTTAAAAGGTGAAAAATGCCAGTCTGAAACAGTTGCACCGTGGGCATGGAATACGCGAGCTTCCGTCGCACAGGTCTTGCCAGCGGCAGCCAAAGGCAGAAGAGCCATGGATCCAGCTTGTCATAGGAAAAGACGCGTCTTGAGTTCAGGCCCTTTCTTTAGTCACACTTACATCCTGTCCATTTGAGAGCTATCCACTGGCGATTGACTTGGATGAGGTTGCATAGGTCGGATGGCGAAGAGCCCAAAGGGAGATCCGCGTACCATTGCTTCCGAAGCAGTTCAGTTATTGGGCGATCTGGGGTTTATAAAACAGTACCTCTTTCTTGGCCACCTTGCCAACTACATTTCTGTACTTGTTGACATTTTGAAAGCGTTTGCTCATAATGAAGACGAAGAGAGTTGGAGAAAAGGGAGTGTGCGCAATACAATAAACCCAGCCATAGCGGACCTTTCTGCGGGATTTTGTACATACCGGAACAATGCCAAGGCAACAGCGACCAAGAAATCAAATGTTGAGATAGCTTCGCTTTTCTTGGATGTGCTTGGTCACATTTCGAGAAAAAGATCAACAAATACCTTGCTGTGTACCTTACCGATGTTCATTCACTATAGATGTGCGTAGGATGATCAATTAAAATAATTGATTTACCACATTCTTGTCAAGGATCCAGCGAATGTCTTCTTTATTTTGACTATTCTTGGCAATATATTTTCATAATGTTAATCCAAAGTATATTCTCTTTGTCCTTCACTCATGTAGATCCACTGTGGTATCAAATCAGCCAAGAGTGAGTAATCCTGGAAAAGGAAAATTGGTTATCATTCACGACACTGGTAACGGCAATGAAGTCGATTCCATACGGCTTCATTTATTCCATCAAATCTGGATTCTTATGAGTTTCGTTTGATGCTTCATATTGTAGCAGGATGTCATCCGTAACGGTGTGAAAGAACTCTCAAGAAATAGCCATAATCAATCGTTTCTGCATGCATTACTTGGAAAGGAAGATAAGTGAACAATTGCCCAGCTGTACCTCTATTCTCCACCGGAAGAGGCATCACTGTTAGCTCCCTTGTAGATCCCTTGAATGCTTTATCAAAAACAATGTTGGACCTACGGCACACTCGTTATAAGGCATAACGTAAATACAGTTGTCAATAGATGATGAGCCAACATGTCCACAGAGAGTATGTACACCATTTGTAGATCGTGCTGGAGCAGCTATATCACCGAACCCTTAAACTAAATCCCGCCGTTAGTACACCAGAAGGCCCATTGTTTTTTTTTGTCATTGTCATTTGGAACATATATCGGTTCTTTGTATCCAGCGATAATGGCACAATCATTGAGCGTACCGTCGATCGAGACGTTTTCTAGGAGCACAAGTCAGGGAAAATGAGGTTGGATAGATGATTGATAAAAATCATATGCGTTGGTGCTGATTTTCCTTAGATCGTATCCAATGGGTTCCACAAAGAGTCATTAGGATCTTCAATTTTCTGGCTAACTTCAACGTGCAGGTTCTAGTAGTATTCCAATTCCGACAGCAGCAGCAGTATGCTATTCTGAGCTTATTGATTTAATCATTTTTATTGGCTACTTTGTTCGCACTTTTAAAATTTACTCATGGAAACATCAACAGGAAGCCCTTCCTTCTTTTTTTTTTCTTTCTCCCTTCTTCTTCTTCTGTTATGAGGACAGACGACTTACGGTGGACCAAAATGAAACAAGGAGCTTTCGTTGGCGGTACAGTTGGCCTTTGTGTTGGCATTGCTTTTGGCACTGCGATTGGGTACTAATTCCATTCGGAGTCGATGTTGTTGCGTTCAAGGCTAAAACTTAGGATTCCTAGATATAGTGGACGATCGTATGTACAAACGATTTCCCGTTATATGGCCCGTTCAGCAGTATCAGTTGCTGCATGGATGAGTAAGTGTTATCCTTTTATTTTAAATACTAAACGGACGTTATGTCGCTTATTCAAAATGTAAAGGTCTTCGGGGCTTTATTCAATCGCAAGAACGTTTCCCCACCCTTCTCTATCAATCTGGTGCAGCGCATGCAAATACTCCGCTTCAACATCTTCGATTACTCAATAATGCGCCCGGTTCGATTTCCATGACGGCACCTCTACCGATGTTTGTTCACAGTCGATGTGCATAGAAAACAAGCGTGGTGGTGTCAGCCAATTTTTTAATGTGGGTGTCTAAACTTTTTTTGTCACTCCTTGTACAGCGTTCCCTTTTCCAGCATGCATTTTCTTTCGATGATACCCCTCCCCTTCCTCTTTTTTTTCACAACTTTTTATCGACCATAGACATCCTTTTTCTCTTTTTCAAAAAGGAAGAAAGATTCATCCAAATCATATCCCTTTCTTTTGGATTCAACACCTGAAACGTAACAAACCGCCACTGAGAAGAGATAGATAACGAAAAATTCCTCTAAACTTCCTCCCCCCCTGAAAAGTATCCATTAAGGCTGAACGTCATGAAACTGTGTCAACCTTATGTTTATCCTTGGCCCTGTGGATCTTACTAAAAGTGTCAGAATGCATGGTCAAGGGAGTATGTGTGGTCCATGCGAACCAACTGCGTTGTGAACATGCGGAAGTACCAATAAAATCTGCACGGAGTTCCTCTCACTTATGCTTCTGGTCCGTTCAACTTACACGCCTGACGGTTTTTGGATCGGGTATCGTGCAGCAAGAAAAAATAAAACAAAAAAAAACAAAGAAACAAAAAGAGTAATCAAAGACGCTGTTATTATACTCTTTTCAACTGAATTGGTTACAAAATCCATTGTGTTTCGCGGTTGAAAAGAAATCTGTATCGACATAGTAAAAAGGAAGAGATGATAAATTCCTAATCATTCTATGCTTGCATTGCGATTATTGAGTTCTTGTTAAGGTATCATGGTGTCCTGAACTCTTTAAATTCTACTCATTGTTTGGACCAATCTATACTAAGCTACCTAGACTTCTTTTAGATTGCTACCAATGACAAGCACTACAACCGCTATTCGTGTTGGCTGAAAGGATCCATGTATATAAAGTTATTGGAAAATGCATGGGACTAATTCGAGTACATAAGATGAGTACATATTACAAACAAATTGGCATTTTTTTTACAGTCATGAGAGTGTACGAGATTACAAACACAGCACAGCCTTGCTACGCTTTCCGAGTCGCAGCAAAATACGAATTAGTAATGCCATACTGTAGTTTGCTGCTTGTAGTAGGCCGTTGCTCTTTCCGTTTCTTTTGCAAAGCTCTTTCCATAGCACTTGTTCCCCCCATTTTAATAAGACGTGGCAGTGAGTTCCTCTTTTGTTAGACGTTGTAATGAAGAGACACGCGCTGTCGCCTTCAAAGCCTCAGTCTGGCAAAGCGCTCATTATAGAAGTCGTGTAACTGATTATGATGTCTCGAGTCTATCTCTGACAAACGAGTGCTTGCATTTTATTAAAATACGACGATTTGACATGGCCAAACTCTGAATGAGCGTCTATTAAACCTCTCATGTTTATTCTTGAAGACGACGATACAGGTGGTCTTTGCATCAACGTATCATTTTGCTGCATCATGAGGCTCATTGTTTTCCAAACTTAGTCTGCGACAAGTGATAGAAAAGAAGACTATTGCAGAAATGCGTCCCTCTCTTCCCTCTTGCTTGTTCTAATGTCGACAATAAGTCTGACTCGCGCTTTTGTTTTCGCTCGGCATTCCCATATACACTGCGAGGTAAGAAGTGTGCATGCAGTTGAAGAAATCCCGCAAAATCAGACTGGACATAAAATATGCATAAAATGTGCTCTCGGAAGCACCTTAGTTCATAGATTAAGACAATAGTAGGAGTAGGAAACAATTCAGTAACAAATACGACCTTCACAAGCTTCAACAGCTATCTTGCACCCAATCAGGTGTCGATGCAATTAAAAGATCACAGATATTCTGCCATTCCTCCAAATAGAGCGGCCCTCAACTTCTCTGGTTTATCCATCAGGTGTCTCCGCTTTTGCCAGTCAGCGCTCCAGCTCGCCCGGAGGTTCTCGATAGGATTTAAACCTGGGCTTTGTGCAGGCCAGTCTGCTAAAATGAGGAACACAGCTTTTGGTCTTCCATTCCCTGGTCCTTTTACCTCTGTGGCTTGACGCGTTATTCTCTTGGAAAAGATACTTATAAATGGGGGACCTGCAACGTCAATTGCACTATTTGCTGCTATTTTATATGGATAACAGTCTGCATTGATGCAAACAGAGCTCTTCGTGATTTGCGCTAGTCGAGTACCTTTATAGACTTGATTATGCAATCGTCCTTCTTTCATGTAGAAGCTGCGCTGTGGTCCCTTTTGCCGGAAATCCTAGGGACCGTTCTTCAGTGAAAGCATCATGTTTTTGGAACTGTTTCCATGGATTGGATGTAAAACCGGTAGGCGCCTACAGGTAAGCTCTTTTACTGGTGATAATTCTGTGATTCGTTGCCATAGGAGAAACGTCTAGCCGGCTTTGCTGTAATAGAGCGGGTGAATGATTTTGCCTGGCATCCTGCCGATCTTTGGAAAGACTGCTCTTTTCTTCGGTCTCGAATCGCTACTGGTGTGGCGGGGGTGGAACCTCCAGTTTTTTTTTTCTTCTTCTTCATATTTTGATATTATGCCTCCTCAGGAACCGACGTTATTAGCGTCTGAATTGGTCGATATAAATGCGGAAGCGATAGAATTACTGAGAAAAGAAGAGAATAGAGCGTATGTTCAGTTTTAAACCATTGTTATTTGCTAAAGTTAAACTTTTCTTTTTTAGATATACCCGAGATCAATTGGTAAGCCACGCAGCCCCCTAAGAAGTAGAAAGGGTACTTATTGCCATACACAGCTATATTATGCAAAATGTTTTTCTGCAGATGACCGAGTTAATCAGCTGCAAAGTCTCCCTGGTGCCCTTATTCGGTACGGTGTCCTTCTTCCTATCCGACTCGCCACCCTGAGTGCAGCCACAGTTGCATTCTTCGTGTCGCTGCCAGTTGCTGTCGCAGTGAATAGTAACAGCATGGTGGTAAGTCTTCCATATCTGAAATGTGCTTGTAGCTCATTGCTCTGTCAAAAAAAAAAAGTCATCCCTAGTCAAGTACTATTGCAAGGGTATTCTGTTTTCTCTCGGTACCAAAGTACGCTACCACGGTGAAAAACCACAGTTGGAGGAACCTCATGTGTTTGTTGTACGTATACCACCTATTTGTGCTATTGGAAGGATGCGAACTTATTTAACTTAGGCCAACCATACATCTTACCTTGATTACATTCTTATCAGCGCACATAAATTCCCCAATGCCGTAGTCATGGCGCGCCATGGAGGGGCATTAGGTAAGTAGGAAAGAAGTGTCATTCACGATCTTAACGCAAAACGACAACAGGCTTCTTGCAAAACTATGGACTCAACTTTTTGAACTCCATGACATTTGATCGATCCAACGTGGAAGAGCGAAAAGTTTTAGCAGAGAAATTAAAGAAACATGTGATGAATCCAACAAGCTGGCCAAATCCGATGATTTTATTTCCTGAAGGAACCTGTGTCAATAACAAGTACGCCATCCGATTTCAAAAGGGGGCCTTTGAGTTAGGCGTCAAAGTCTGCCCTGTTGGCATCAAGTAAGTTAAATTGATAGAGTACATTAGCTTAGACCCAATTTTCCTTTAGGTATGATCGCCGCTGGGGAGATCCGTACTGGGACACTCGCAAGGTATAAGTGGGAGGAGGTTTTTTTGGGGGGTGTATAGCTTATTGGTGTTGTTAGGGCTTTCTCTATTACGCATTTTATCGCATGACACGTTGGATGACCCCCGTGGATGTCTACTATAATCGTCCAACGGAACCATGTCCGCACGAAGATCCGGTAGAATACGGTGATCGAGTTAAGCGGATAATTGCATCAAGCGCAGATCTTGAAATCGAGAATTTTAACGGCAGGGAAAAGCGTAAATTGTTGACTGTATTAGAAGAGATAGAAACAAATCATGCTGGACATGATATAGAATTGTAAATACCGTTTCAAAACTAGCATACTATATAAAATCTTGCGGTTCCTTCGATAAATTGCATATGCCAACTTGCTATCACTTGTATGCCATTTCTGAGATTTCCCCATATTCTAGTGCATCAAAAAGAGGTCACGCATATCAGCGCTTCAAGCATTTGCTTCTCCTGCCATGTCCGTTACCCAATCACAACCGAAAAAATCGCCATGGAGTTGGACAAATGACGACGTCGTTCAATGGATCACAGATCTCGTTTCCGTCGAAGTTGGACGACGATTTAGAGGTTGGCATGCCATCCCTACCGGTAATCGCGGGTTTTTATTCATATTTGGACACTATAGGGGAGGTGAATGGACGCAGACTTCAGTCTCTCACTGGCTTGGATCTCTCGAAAATATACAACATCAAAGCAAAATCAACGCGTAAAAGGATGCTAAGCAGAATTAGGGCTCTTTTCGATCCTGATTCACGTAAATAGGTCCAAATCGGATCGCAATGGAAAACTGATCCATTGTAATTTTCCTTGTAGCATCGCCAACTACTCAGCCAAAAAAGCCTGCCGCCGTTGTAAAAAAGCCGGCGACTATAGAACCAAGCGAGAAGAGAGAAGAAAAAATTATCATCATTAAAGAGGACAACCACAATGAGCCATATCCACAAGAATTCTGTTTCCTCGACCCCACCTATCCGAACTTTAATCAAAGACTACCAAACATGCAGTACAGCCAAACACAAACAACAATTCCTTTTGACAAAGAGATTGCTGCTTCGACCGTATTCGATCCATGGCCGGAACAGCTAAGCTCAACGTCAGAGAAAGGCTCTATTCCGTTTCCACAGTGGGATTCGTCAACAGCATCCGAGAGTGGGAAGAAACGACCTCATGAGAATGAACCTTCCGGCAATTCAAAGAAACAAGCTTTGCAAGACCCTGCATCCACGTCGAATACACGAAGGACAGTGGGAAAGATCATTAATCGAGGTCAGCCAGACACTCCGATTTACATTGATCCCTATTTTTCGAATATTTTAAAGCCGCATCAGGTAAACGACTTTGTTTGTTTATGCCACGTGGCTCATTCATTGTAGTTAGAGGGTATTTGTCATTTGTGGAGGCAAGTTGTCTGCAATGGTTCCGGGTGTATTCTTGCACATGCAATGGGACTGGGTACGTTCATTATATGATTATGCGTGGATGGCAGCTCATGGTCGAGTTTTGTAGGCAAGACCTTGCAGGCAATTGTGTTCATCACAACATTGTTACAAGAGGTGAAAGCAGAGAATACCATCATTCCGAGACATTTGAGGGTTTGTGCGAAAGGAAGGAGAAAGTGCGAAAAGGCCTCATGCGTTTCTTCTTCTTCTTCTTCTTTTTCTTTTTCTTTAGTCAAATCAGATTCTCATTCTGACACCTCTAATTACGTTGGATAATTGGGCGAGCGAGCTTTATCGATGGATCCCTAGCGAATTACAGCCACTCGTCGGACATATCTATAATTTTTGTGGTAATGCATAGCAAGTGCGATGGGAACAACGGCTTTGCTAAAAGTTCCGAGTAGATCCTAGTTTCGGGAACACAATCTCGTCAAAAAAGACATCTATATTACGGCACTGGTATATTGACGGCGGTGTTTTGTTAATGTCGTATGAGCAATTCCGTTGTTGCTTGACCTCGAAGAGAGCCAACGAGGATGTGTCAAGCTACCTCCTAGATCCTGGCCCGACAGTTGTTATCGCGGATGAAGGACATCGAATCAAAAACCAAAGCGCCCAGATCACCATGCTCATCAATAGGATACGTACGCCAGCACGTGTTTGTCTGACCGGTTATCCCTTGCAAAACAATCTGATGGAGTACTATTGTATGATTGACTTTGTATGCCCGGGTTTCCTTGGGCATAAAGACCACTTTCAAGCGGAATATCGAAAACCCATCGAAAATTTGTACGCAGATTCAAATCAGTCCGAAAAACTGCACGCCAAGAGTCTTCTTCTGCAGTTACAATTGCTAACCGCCGATATCGTGAATCGGTGAGTACTTTGTGTGACGAAATTGCTTTTTCATTCATACATTTCTTTGATTAGGTGTGATACAAAGGTTCTAACGAAGCAACTTCCTCCTAAGATCGAATATTACATTTCATGTCGACTGACTGCGCTGCAGTACAAAGTGTATGACCAATTTCTAAAGGATCTCGCGTCCAATGACTATGATCAATCACCTCTTATTGGCTTGATCCTGCTCCGCGCCATCTGTAACCACCCCACTGTCTTTCAAAAGGTTAGAATGATTGTAAAGAAATGCGTCGCTGATAATGGATTCCTAGATGTTGCAAAACCGAACGGACGCGAAGCGAAAACGCACGGGCGGAATTGAAGAGGGCGAATGTTCGGATGAGCAGGCACCTTCAAATGTTGAGAAGGACGAGGAGATCTTGGAAAATGACCCGTCTAACGAAAGCGAAATCATCGACGAAAATGAGTTTTCGGCAGTCGAATCATGGGCGAAAGATCGCATGTCAAAGTGGTCAGAAGCGATCTTTAAAGCAGTACCAGGTAAATGCCTCTTTATTTATGCTGTAGTTGAGTTTATGGCGTTGTTTTTGTAGATATGGTTGATCCTGTGTTATCC
The DNA here is from genome assembly GCA_000697055.1 of Saksenaea vasiformis B4078. Taxonomy (NCBI): domain Eukaryota; kingdom Fungi; phylum Mucoromycota; class Mucoromycetes; order Mucorales; family Saksenaeaceae; genus Saksenaea; species Saksenaea vasiformis. Next base: position 57,457 of record JNDT01002339.1, on the reverse strand, counting down.
AACAAGATGATGATTATGACTGATATTGCGAAACAATGCAAAGAAATTAAAGAAAAACTAATTGTTGTATCCCATAGCATTGCCTGCCTAGGTAAATCCATCGACAGCTTCTTTTCCGTGTGCACTAATAGGACAGTACATAGATTATATCCAACAATATTTATTGTCTCGCGAATACGTTGTCTTGCGGATTGACGGGAACACACCGAAACAGGTAAGGTGAACTAAGGTCGTGCACAGATTAAGTTAATAGTTACTGCTGTAGGACCGTCAACCTTCTATTGATCGGTTTAACACAGAGTCAGATGTAGATATCATGCTTCTATCAGCAAGGGTAAGATCAAACGGAATGAAAACAAAAGGCGTGTTTCTTGACGTGGTTTTTGGTAGGCTGGCTCTGTTGGTGTCAACATTATTGGCGCGAATCGGTTAATATTGTTCGACCTGGATTGGAATCCTTGTCATGAGGAGCAGAGTATTGGCAGAGTATACAGATATGGACAAACAAGACCAGTGTATATATATCGACTCATCACGCATACTACAATTGAACAACGACTGATGACACAAAGTGTACATAAACGAGGCATATCTAGGTAAGATAAGAGGAAAGTGCAAGTTTCCAGAGGAATCAACCTTAAATGATTTTAGTCGTGTCGTGGACAATCGGATGATCACACCCCAATTACGGTCCGAACTCAAAAATTACTATGCAAAACCAAAGATGAATCAAAAAACAAAAATCGATAGTTTATGTATCCCAATCACCGACAATATCATGCAGCAGGTGATTGATAGTAACCGCCCAGCACTCATAGACGTTTCCTTGGGAAGCAACGTGACCCATGGTTCACGCAATCTTGCCGCCGACCTACACCCAAATGCAATAAGTAAAATCCGGAAGACGGTGGCCCAAAAGAAAGCCATTTTCAAGCATCAAGTGGCCGAGCGATTAAAATATCTAGAGCAGCAGTAAACAAGCGTAAACACAAATGTAAATTATCATTGATTAGAAAAAAAAAGGAGAGATCTTGTAATGGTGCGTTTTCTTTTATTGCTATTTGTAGTAGAGTAGTGGTAGTACATGCTATGCTATCTTACTGTTGTTGTTGTGGCGAGATTTCACGCCAGTAATTTTTGATCATTTCTTCACATTCGGTTTCTGTTCCGTTTGGATTTTCCAGTTGCCAGACCATAATTTGTCTCAATAGTTGTGTAACGACCGGACCAGGTTTAATGCCGAGCAGTTGGGTTGCTCGCTTTCCCTAAAGAAGCATAGTGTAACATTGGTAACTAACTCCCACCCATGCACATGCGAAACTTACATCGACAATGTATTTCCATTTGTAACAACTGTCAATTCCATATTCAATGGCTTTGTTTGCCAACGCGTCATACTTGTCACAAATGTCTGACGCCACATCATCTGTTCAATGGTGTGATTTAGAAGAATGGCCATTTTTGGGTGCTATTTACCTAGTAACTGTTTCGGCTCGTGCCAAGAGACATCCTTCCTGAGATGGAGTAGGTCGTGAACCATCGCAAGCACAGTTGCGCTCTTCCATAACCCTCCTAGATCACGAATGATCATACCTATCCAAAACATGAATTCTCTTTTTCTCATTGATCACGTTTCCGTACCTAACTCAGACCGCCGGATGCCGTGTTGGATATTCTTTTCGGCGGCTTCTTTCATGAGGGAGATACCGCGGAAAAGTGTTGAAATTGTGTTCACATCGGCATTGGTACTCTGTTAGCCATGAGTTACTTTGCATGAACCAGCCCCTCCCCCCTCTTTTTTTTTATTCTTGTACCTTGATCGAGTCACGTAGTACGACCTGAACAGCAGGTGCGGTTCTTTTCTTTAGCTCTGCTTCCAGGTTCAGATAGGGTAAAAGACTGGCACTAAGATATAATGTCCTCAGCTCATCCGGTGTTCCTGGTTTCAGCGAAGAAGAATGGATACGTTGATTGGATGAGAACCTGCACAAATATATCAGTAAACGGAGGAAATCCTAGTTTATCTTTACCATTCAATGATACCGGCTGCCTGAACAGCCATCGAGGATGGTTCAGGTGTTCCTTTGGCGTTCTCGGGGAGCATGAAGACGACAGGATAGAGGTTCAATTCGTGAATCAACTGGATCGACATCAAAGGAGAAGGACCCCGTAACATTTTTTCCAGTTCTGTGCCTATTCTTTCTCTGCTAATCTTGTGTTTTAAGGCGTCTCTGATGATTTCATTTCTGGCAGCCTCTCGAAGCTCCGGGACCATTTCAAATCCGAAACGACTGGCGAAGCGAATACATCGCATCACGCGCAGCGGATCATCGCGAAAGGTTTCAAATGGTGCCAGAGGAGTCCGGATGCAGCCTTCCTTCAAATCGGAGATACCCTGTATCAGCAGAACGAAAGTTAAGTTTAAACCATGTCATGCGAATCTTCTGTTGTACCTGCTGAGTAAAATCTTCCACGGTGTGTGTATGTACATTGTAAAATAAGCTATTGATCGTAATATCGCGACGATATGCATCTTCAGACGGGGTGCCAAACGTCTACAGGATCTAAGTTGACTGTTCGCTGATACATCCATAACACACCTACGATTTCTGAAGGAATTCGGCTGTCTTCGCTGTAGACTTCTGTTCGCAAGTTGCAAAAGTCGATTTCAAGACCAAACAATCGCGTTGTTGCTGTTTCCAGATGTTTTGACTTTGCTGGATTGCTGTCAATTTTCGCGATAGAGCGCGGACTGCGACCATTTGCCTCGAGATAGCGGTTGATGTACTGTGCAAATTCGTAACCCATCATATCGTTTATAGCTACATCCAAATCGTGACATTCCTTTCTGAGTAACTATACCCGCGTTCGTACGTTCGTTATATTTAGCATGCACGTTGCAGGACCTTTTTTTTTTTTTTTTGCTGACTTGCCTTGTCGCGAACCCAACCTCCGGCGATGCGTGCTTCAATGCGTGGAAGATCACGACGTTCATTGGCAATATAGTCCGAGACGCTTTGCAGCAGGTCGCAGATTTTAGATTCTGTTTTGGACAGGACAACCTTCATTTCTGCGCCTGTTTTTGCGTAACCGTATGACTTGTCGTCAATATGAAGTCGCTTTGGTGACGGAGGTTCCGTCATGTCGGTTGCTCTTTTTTTGTTACACACGGTTGTAAACTGAGAACGTATTGGAATGGGCGCGTAAAATACAACGACTTGTTTTGCTAATGGCCGTGCTACTAATGTTGCCAAGAGGTTTCTTGATGCAAGCATGCAAGGACGCGCGAAATGGCTGCTTATTTTTCGTTAAGTGAACTTTCGCCTCGAGGCCCAAAAAAGACTCAGATAGTGGCTTGGCTGTGCGATCACCTGGGTACTGTTTACTGTTTACTTGTTGTTTTTCGAAGGATCGAAAATGGTAAATGGATAACCCCAAGTTTAGATTTTCCATGCATCAAGCTTCAGGGTAGGACTCAATTCTACCTTGTTCGACAAATGGCCATGTGAAATAAGGATCTCCTGAACAAATCACCTTCTTGTCAATGCCTCGCAAAATGACTGTTGTCCTGATCAGTTGATTTTGAAATGTTTGTAGCACTCACTTGAGCCTAGTTGAAGATACAATTTAGTTATGTGTAAAGAGAATGATGATTATCACGTTCTAAACATTACCCCTTCCCTTCTATTTTTTTTTTTTTTTTGCTTCTCTCTTCTGACGCCATGGCTGCATTTGCGCTCAAAACATTAGAAACAAAGGGATATTTGACAAAGTGTCATTTCACCCTCTAAACATCATTGAGAGCCCAAACGATGATCTTGTTCAATGAATCAGAGCTGCATGCCCAGCATCGCTCAACTAAAAAAAAAAGCGATTCTGCATGAAAAGTTATGGACGGAGCTGAGTCGGGAAACGAATTCCCCTCCAATCCTTTGATCGCATGAAAAAAGCACACTAGCAGGTCCAACTTCATCACCAGAGTTGTTGTTAAATGAAAAAAGAAAAACAAAGAAGCAGTAGAGGCTAAGCTAACAAATCAAGTATGTACTTTATCGTTGTAAAAAAGAAGTAACATTCTGTATATTTACAAAAGGGCCACTGATTAAGTGGAACTGTAGTCACAGCTTTTACCAACGATAACGGATAGACCGTTTGTTTCTGTTGATGCTGTCAATTCTATTTGGCATTGACGCAACCCATTTTCATTTTTACCAAGGTCAAATCCCCGGCAGTGCAGCTAAACAGGCAAGTGGCAGCTGTTACACTACAACCTTAAAGAAGTTATTTCCGATGGTATGGCGTGTGACAACGAAAACAACGCTGTTCGATCATAACAAAGGTGTATGTTTTCTTTTCTCTAACTGGCTAGTAAAAAACCTTGGTTCCACAGAGAAACTTGTTCATTCTGGTATGTACAGCTATGTCACATGAAGTATGCTGTATAGGAAGAAATCTTCTCCGTTAATACCTTGAGATAATAATGATAAAAATAAAAGTAAAAAGGTCCGTTGTGAAGAAGGATCATGGAAAATAGGTTTAGGATGTGTTGTCGATCTGTTACATTAACTTTCATTCATTCCTAATAGCTGATTCTATTATGAAATTTCCGGATTGTGTAAACACGAGGCTAAATACGGTGGAACGGGCAAAAAGACGGGAATGGATTTCACCATCCTTCCGTTTTCTGAGTAGAGAGTCTCTTTTCTTATCCTGGAAAATTATCTCCGACGACATTTATACAACTCCTCGCTGCATGGCTTGATTCTATCTTTCTCTTTTTCTTCCTTGAACCTTTTTATAATCCAGTTCTTATAATTTGTACTGTTTTTTTATTATTATCTTTTCTTCCTTTTACACCGAGTGGTTCAGTTTTGATCAGTCATGTTGCATCAAGAAGAAGATCCTTTGTCGAGTTCTATCTTTGACATTACCAATTCGCCATCCATTCTAGGGGGTGGGAGTCGTTCTCTCACAAGCTCGTTCTCACATTATGAAGACAATGACCCCTGGAGCAGTATGGGACGACTGGAATCCATGGCAGACATGTCACGCTCATTCACGACGCAGAGCTTTCATTCCAGTCCAACGACAACGCCGCAAGACACTGCTGAGTACATGACGCCAGCCAATGCTCTGAGTAAGTAACAAAAAGCCAATGGTTGCTGGTTACAGGTGACTCATTGGTATGCAGTGGGTATGCGGTTGCCCGAGATCTACTGTACCTTGTTTTCACAGGTGCAGCATGCCGGTCGAGTATCTTTGGCGTCACTGCATAAACTCTTGGAGAAAGGCGATCTTTCCCCACAAGAAATTGAAAAGGTAAGAAAAAAGGTTTTGGTAACAATGCAGGCTGAGCCGACTGATGTATTCCTATTTTAGATATTGGCAATTGTCGTTCCCAACGGCGCATCTTACGTAACACGTCCAGAATTCAACGCAACATTGGCGCTTGTAGCATGTGCTCAGAACAAAATGGGTAAAATACATGAAAAGCCGTCAAAAAACAGTTGACTGAATTTTATATGTGATCTATAGAGGTGTCGTTACGCAGCTTGCAAAAGCACAAATATTGTAAGCAAATTGGATGGATCGGCATGAGAACCTTACGGCTAAAACCTTTCGTTAAAAAAAAAAGCTCTTCCAGAACTTGTATTGGCTGATAGCCAAATCGGAAAGCGTGAATGCGATAAATCAGCAACACCCGTGATCACATCTCCCCTCGATATTGCACCAAAGCCGATGACGAACGGTAATAATGGCAACAGCAGTTATCCAGGCATGTCCAAACCGAAAGACGCCACCACAAAGCCTAAAGTGGATTCCCGAAATTGGTTTCAGAATCTGGAGGAGATTAAGGTGACCATTGCACCTGAGCGGGCAGGGTTCATTTTCAAGCATGTAAACTATATCGTGGAGAGTCAGAAACGATCCTCGATTGTACTTCGACGTTACAGCGACTTTTGGTGGCTCATGGAGGTTCTTTTACGACGTTATCCTTTCCGAACATTACCGAACTTGCCGCCAAAGAAAATCGGTGGAAGTATGTGTGGAGCAGCAGTATGAATGTTTTGTTTAATGCATGTGTTCTCAGGGGATGCTGCTTTCCTGGAGAAACGGCGTAAGGGGCTTTCAAGGTTTATTAATGCTGTGGTCCGACATCCAACTTTGCATCGGGATGAAGTAGTTGTTAAATTCCTCACAGAGCCATCAGTAAGTAGTAACCGACTGTATTTCCTTCCTCGACTGATATGCTCTTTGTTCCTTAAGGAACTGGCTTCATGGCGAAAACAAAATCCACCGCCGCTGGAGGAAGAGTATAAACGCAAAAAAATGTCTGCTGAAGAAATGCTGGTTGCGATGCCAAAAAGTCTGGATGAACAGCTGCAAAAGAACCGGAATCGTGTGAATGCAATGGTGGAGCACTATAGCAATTTATGCTCTATTATGGAACGAATGATTCGCAGGTCGCATGGTCAGGCAATGGATTTCACTCGTTATGGTACTGCACTGAAGTAAGCAAGTGACAGACTAAATCCCCAGACCTTTATTTAACTGGACCCCTGGGATAGCTCACTTTCTGAAGCGGAGCACCGGTATCATGCGTCGGATTGCCGTGGCTGTCAGCAGGTAGTGAAGGGATACGAAAGTGTGGCAAAGCGTATGCAACATGAGAGCAGCATTCTAGAGAATCAGGTATATTCCATGCATGCATTCAGTCCAAAAAAAGAAAGGAAAGTCTCAGACGATTTTTGTTTACAGGTTCATACAAATGCGGATGGTGTACTGGAAAACTTAAAACGATTCCGCGACTTACTGGTGTCTTTCAGAGTAAGCATGTCAAACTGTATAGAGTTGATGGTCTGATACGCTATATAATCGCAGGAACTGGATGAACGCAAAGAGAAGATGGCGACCAACCAAGCAGAGGTCTTATCAAAGAGGATAGCTGCTAACCGGACCAAGATGAATCAACATAAGGGCGTACCTGGATTTGATGTTGAAGTTGCTCGATTGGAGGAAGCAGTGCATAATGTACAGTCAATGAAAACAAACAAACAAGGAAACTTATCAGGTTGATAGGACGAAGAAGCACTACGCGATCAACAATCGCGCCAAGTATTCGTCCGGTACTGCATGTGGACCGAACTGACCTATCTCCACAAACAACAAGCGTTTATCTCCTCTCTTTACCGAGATTATGTCCGGGATATGATCAAATTTTCACGTCAGCGTGCAGAAAATTGGGCACTACTGGAAGGACCTGTTTCTGAGATGCCAGTGGAGCATCAAACTTTTGACTAACAACTACCCTCCCCTCCCCCCAAAAAAAAGAAGAAAAAAAACCATAATTGCATTTGTACATAGCCAAATCCTCATTTTTACCTTGCTGTTCTGCAAGATGCGAGGAATGTCCTTGAGGACCAATTTAAAGATACCCATCAAACAATCGATGATACAAGAACCTCTCTTTTTCTTTGATGAAACGCATTTTCTTTTTTTTTTATTGTTTGGCCAGACATATCATGTCTTTACAGCAAATACTATGAGTTCAGATTACCTTGAATGGATAGCGACGTGTTAGCCAAGGAGGAGTCGAACTGTACCACTAAGCTGTTTCGTATGATTTGTGTCCTAACGAGTGAGGTGGCTATTTAAGCGGATCGATAACACCTCTTGACTCTCTTTTAACGAACATATCATCTATTGTCGCAGGATTTCCGTTTTGGACCGTCTTGCCCACGTGTGTCCTCTATGTCCAACTCTGCGGTAAACGTTGTCTTAATCAGTTCCCTCAAACACGCTCTCACCGTAGAAGTGCCTTTGGGGGGTAAGTATCTTGAGAAACCCTTTTTCGATACTAGTCTAACAAGTTCAATTTCGTGTCCATTGGAGGGGCCCATTTCGCTCAAAATTCCCTGATGAACACACAGTTCGTTGGGTATACAGAAGTAGTTTTCTATATTTCTCGATGACGATCTCAATGAATAAAAAATTCCGATTCTATTTCATTTTGCACCAACCGACAGATACAGTAGAATTCTCTTAAACTTTTTTTTTTGTGTTCTTCGTTTAAATTCTCCTACGAAATTTATTTATGGGGTTGGCGGCAATCGTCAAACCACATTGGTTTCTTCCTGCCTCGCAGCCGAAACTGAATGGCGGGCAACAGCAAATCATGCAGATCCCTAAAACACCCCGACTTCCAGCCGCCCATGTCGCTCCCTGTCGATCTGCCTCTTCCCTCTCGCTCAGTCCGTTACCAACATCGATCTTGCCATTACCAACCTATGCCGAGTCTGTTGATCCAACACGACAGCTACAGCTAGAATCCCGGCTCACACAGCAAACGGAGGAAATCCGAACGTTACGACACGAATTGGCTGTACTGCAGCAAAAATATACGCTTCAGACTGAATGTCTTAGCAGCATGGAACAAGCCAAGATGACAATGGAATCTGAGTTGGAAGAATTGTCAGGGCGTCTGTTTGAGCAGGCCAACACCATGGTGAGCGAAGCGCGTCGCGACGGATATACGTTGAAACGAACGATTGAACAGCTGCGCAATCAGCTTGAAATGACACAGGATCAATTGAGCAGTGAACGGGCTCAACTGCAGGAACTGCGTACACGTTTTGAAGCTGTCTCATCTCCCCCGAAATTGACGCGTGAAGAGCAAAAGCAAGGGTTTGCGTTCGACCCTTGCCACGTCGAGAAGTTCCGCCTATTTGTGGCCCGACTACGTACAACTGTGCTTGATAATGCCCATCATTTGCCATTGATGAAGCAATGTCTTCATGAAGATGTTGAACCATGTCTAGGACCACTCAAGTCAAAACTGACTTTGAGTAGGGTCGCGGCTTGTCTGATACAACAGCCATGTTTTATTGAACGTTATCACCTTCCTCCCCATCGCCGTGGGATTGCTCCCAATTGTTTTGCTTGCGCTAAGCCGGGGATTTTTCGTTTCCGGTTACGCGACAATGATCGTGAATGGACCATTGATCGCAGTTGTCGTGATCGGCTTGTCGCTATTTGCAATTTCTACATGTTTGTGCGACATATACACGACGACAGATATGCATCTCGCACATTAGAAAGCTTATTTCATGAGTTCGTTCGAGCGCGGTTATGCATGTTTTGGGCAAGGTCGGGTGTGCGGCTGGAGAAGGATCAATCAATGGAAAGAATAAACTGACATTTCTTTTTTTCTTTCTTTGTTCTGAAAAAAAAAAACCCTTGTCAGGAAAGGGGTTTCAGTAAAAAAAAAAAAAAAAAAAAAAAAAAAAAAAAAAGAAAGAAAAAAGTACACAAACCCATTTCCATCGCATGGTTCTCTCTCTTTCTCCACACCGCAAATATTGCCTCTCTCTTTCTTTTTGAACTTCTACACGTTGAAACAATGACAATGCTCTTGGTGATACAATTCTTATTGCTTATTTCTTCCGCATTGGCTATTGTCGGTGATGCCAACACAGGGGTTGTCTTATTTGGCAAGGATCGAAACCTCCGTTCAGGTGTTCTTAGCTCAGACCATCGCTGTGCTGAATTCCCAAAGCAATTTCCTGCAGTACGCGTCGAGAACCATGGTAGCAGCCATTGTGCCATGTGGACTGAACCTCGCTGTGCCGGCACACTTTACGTTGTACCTGCTCATTATGCAGTGGATATGCCAGAAGACAAGTTTGAATCGGTCATTTGTTAAAGAAAAAAAGATGTAACCAATAAAAAAAGAAAAAGAGAGACAGAGAGAGATAGAGAGAAAGAGAGATGTTATTTAAAAAAAAAAAGAAAAGAGAAAACATTCACGCACACAAAGTTATATCACATAAGTATTACTATGGTGACGACGATGTGTATTTGTATGTTATGTACGTTGTAACTTCATACGCTTCCCGAGCGATGCCATTCTTTTGACAAAGTAGCCACCTGAGGCTGGCTCAGATGGACGATCGTGATGATCTTCCCAACCATTTTGTTTCCGATCTTTGCTACTTGCAGCGCGACGCAAACTTCGGCGGGCGCCACTACCAATTTTGATCAGCGCTGATTTTGAGCGCGACAGCGTGGGTTTTTTGTTGTTGTCTACTACTACTACGTGTGGTTGTTCCTGTAAAATAAGACTCCTTCGTTTGGATGCACTCTCCATGAGGGATCTACGTTTCTTCCTTTGCGTACAGCGGTGGCCTAATGATCGGGCACGTCTGAGTTCTTGTGCATCCACAACGACAGGTCTGGCCATGACGAAGCTCCGTCGTTTCAACGAGGGCGGGGTTTCTGGTAACGGCTTTTGGAGAGAGGAAAGAGGAATGGCTCTTGCTACTTGTGGTGTCTCGATAGAAGACCAAGAGGAGGAGGCGGAGGAGGAGGCGATGGAATTAACGGATTCGCACGAGATGCCTCGATCATCCTGCGGAACGGTAAGAAGGTCGGTGGCTGGCGAAGTCCGGCGTACAAACGATGCTAACCGGCGGAGTGACTTTTTCTTTGAAAGTTTCGGTCCATCTCGGCCTAAAGCATTGGCCAACCCAGAGAAAAGCTCATGATTTCGTTTGGATTCCGGCTCCGGTTGTTGCTCCGGCTCTGGTGGTGGAACGACTCGTTCTTGCTGGCGGTATTTTAAGGAGGAAGATCGCTGAGGAGGTTTCTGTTGTTGACATTGTTGTTGTTGTTGTTGCTGTAGCTGCTCTATCGTAATGGGAAGACTGGTTGACCGTCGTCGATTTGATTTTTGTGTGTCGTCTGGTGGTGGTACAGAGGGAGGAGGAGGAAAAGTCATCGAACGTGCGGGGGCTGATCGTACATCCTCTTCTAAACGAAAACTCTCAAATGCAGGAATCAAGCCCATAAATGAATCTGTTGAATAACGTTGGGACGGTCTCCTTTGCTGTTGTTGTTGTTGTTGCTGCTGTTTGAGAAAAGGTAACTCGGGTAGTCTAGGAGCAGTGCTGAGATCAATGTCCACGGAGAATTCCATATCAAATAAATTCATCAACTCATTTGCCAAATGTTGTGTTACTACGCTAGATGGTACACCCGTATCGCTTGTCCAACTGAGACGGTTACGAACCACGCTCTTTCGCCGCACTTGCTTATCTTCTGGTTTCTCAGGTAATGGTTTATCGTCAGGAACAGGCAAACGTGCAATAGCATCGCTCGAAAGTGAAGCTGTAGGGTGAGAGAAGATGGATTCAGCGGCCGTAGCGTCAGGTGTAGGAAGGTCATCTGCCCACATGGTCTCGGTGTCATTCTGATCTTCGTCTTCGTCTTCGTCGTCTGCTATTTTCATTGGTTGAAACGCCTCCATGGTCTGTACGTATTGCGAGAACATTTCTTCGAGACCTTCTTGGGTCATATTGTTCAGTGACCTAATTAAAGAAAAAGAAAAGAAGGCGGTCAGACAGGGCTATCCAAAGTTGGCTCAAGGTTGCATTTTACTCTGGTGTAAAGAATTCCCATCGCGTCATTTGGTCCAGCCATTCCGCGGGGGTGTCTCTGTAGATCAGTTCGAGCATGTTCTTTATTACAGCGGTTTTCCTCAACGAATCGAGATTGGGTGGTGCAAAGGTGAGTTGTGCTAACTTATAGTTGGAGATGGCGGCCAGTTGGATTGGGTTATGCATAGCAGCCATAGGACTTAACGTTGTCGTAGTAGCAAGTGTCGACTTTGGAGGAGTCGGACTATGCAAAGCAGCACTGCTGCCGCCGTCCTCCTCCAACATCATGATTTTTTTTAGAAAAAGCAGAAAAGAGAAAAAAGACTGAAAAAGGGGGGAAAGAAAGGGTGTGATGTTTGATGGAGGGAATAACTTGGTCTGCCTGTTTCGTGTATCACCATAAGCACTATGGGCAATTTACCATTTTCAGCACATGGCTCCAGACCAGCGGAGATTCTTTTTCTCTCTTGTCTCTGTCTCTTCTTTCTCTCTTATCTCTCTCTCTCTCTCTTTATCACTCTTTTTTTTCCCTTGATTTTGTATATTCCTTTTTCTATGTATTTTCCCTTCTATTTGTTTGGTTTCAGTCAGATGGTACAAAGATAGAAGAGGTTTGCTGTTTCGTTGTCTGGGCAACTGGGGAGACAGAAAAGTCAGAAACCCAGTTGATGAATGGACAATCTCGCAGTCTAAATTATTTTGGAATGCAGAAGAAGATCATGATTGGGAGAACTAAGGGACGGTCGGCATTCAAAATCAGCGCGTGGCTGCCCTCGTGGCCGAATGGATGATGTGCAATCATCGGAACCATGATTGGATACCAAGCTATATCTTGTGCAACAACTATAATACGAAATATCGCCTGTTTGCATCAACAGCCCTCGATCACCAAAGTTTATTAAGGCCTTTGTACTTCATTACCCTGATAAACTATAATCTCATTATCTGTTTTGATGTACACAAAAGCCTCTTCTAAAAAACAAGAAAAAAAGGTAGGCGGAGTTTCTCACGCTCTATGCCACAGCCAGTTTTCAATGTGTTTCTGACTTTTTCCATCCCATTCCTTACTTTTATTGTGTGACAATCACGTTAAATAATGTAGAATAACTTCAGCCTGTTGTACTAGCAGTAGCTCTACCGGAGGAGAAGGGTCATAACAAAGAGATAACAGCGTGAAGTGCAGCGCCGTTTCAACCGAGCAATGGAAGCGAAAAAAAAAAGATATACATATTACAGCGCCATCCTAATCGTTGATATTTGAAGAAACCTTGCTTTATTTGTATCTATATTGTGCTCCGCCTCAGGTGTTTAATGCATTCATGTCATCTCAAACTTATCAGGATAAAACAGAGTATTTTTATTGTACAACCGATAGCAGCTTGACAGGTGTTTATCATTATCAGGGCAGCGCCTTGGATGCTATACAACATAGCCGACACTCTTTGGTCAACAGGGTTTTTGATACCAGCAACCAAGCTATGGTGCAACCGGCAACCGTTCAATCCTCCTAACCCTTTAAAGTTGTAATTTGCACCTGCATCCTAAAATAAGATCGTATTTGATAATGATCTTGATGTGGACGAGTAAATATATACAGCCGGGCTTTGTTTGTGGTAACGTTTAAATAAACCTAGAACATATTGCGCGGGGCGTTTCATTTGTCGGCTGAAGACAGTATTTTAGATGTATCCCCAACGGGTAACGTCGAACTGCGCAAGAGTCGATTCAGGCGTAAGGTATTCTTCGATTGCAACACCACAGTTATCGACTAATCCCACGTGTCTCCAGCTAAACGCCATTATAATACTGCGGGCATTCGCAAATTCGTGATGGAGTTCAAACACTTGGCGAAGCGAAAGGCTTTTGTTTCGAAAGACGCTACCGACATTGGATAGCGCTGACGCTTGCTCGGCTTGGCCTAGCCTGAGAGTACCATATGTACCAATAGAAAAAATCGACTGGATAAAAAAATCTGGATCCCCTTCATCCTCTCTGGATCATTCCTGATACTGCGAAGTTTTCCCAGCCGAAGGGCAAAATCCAACTGGATTATCCCGATGGAGGAACAATGTGAAAGAAAGTCGTTGCCAAACTGTTGCTAACAATGGGCGGAATAGTGCGCTTTGCAGTTCCGAAAACTATTACGAGTCGTCATCTTTTCAATTAAAAGCTGTCGTCCTTATCTTGCATATCAACTGTTGTTCCTTTCTCTTAGCATACAAGTACGGTTGTTGATCTTAGAAGTAGTTTTTGTTATCCTTAAGTGGCTTGTGTTGGCTGTACGGTAGCAAGGACCTAGACTACACCTGAGTTGTCTATCACGATACAGCGGCATGTTCTATCATGTTTATCCAGCACCTCCATTACGTTGGATACATCCGGCGGGAAGCGTTCTGTTCGCATACCAATCCGATCACTTGTTGTCCTCCTTTGTTTCTTTTCTTTCTTTCTTTCTTTTTTTTTGGCCTCTGATCCAGCTTAAGGGTCTCTCGAATGTATCACTTCAGCCTCAGATATGGCACCTAATATAGTGATTGTAGCTCCCTTTTCCAGTTTGTACAATGTATTTTACTGATGTGCCACTCAAAGAAAACCAAAATTTCTTCGAAAGTTGCAACCAGCTTCGTGGAAAAAGACACCGTTCTTTGTCAAGCGCGAATTTGATCCCTAGTCAACACAAACTTATCCTATTGGCCAGCGCGAAATTCTGCTCAGTTGGCTTCAAGTCACATATCAATCAGGATGTGGTGACGCAATGTGAATGGCGTCCGCCTATCGGGGTGCAAACGGAGAATCCCCACTAAGGTTCGAAGGTCGTGTTTTTTTCGCTTCACCACACGTTTCCATTGACTTTGTCAAGACCTGTTGAAGCTTTTTTAACTGACAGGAAGACGCTTAACCAACCTTAAGGCGAGCAAAAACAGTTATTAACAATCTGCATGCCATAATGTTCTGTGGCTACAAGTATGAGCAGTGAATCCGATATTTTTAACTTTTCCACACCGAGTCCAAGATCGTCGTCGTACTCTCAACGCATCGCGACTAATTCACAAAAGTCAAGTTTGGCACGCATCGTAAAAGCACAAGTTATATTACTTTTGTTTAATTTAAACAACGAGAACTTTTCCAGAAATACTTCAGAGATCAAAAGTGTAAGTTTAACCGTTCTTTTTTTTTTTGGGCTGCAATGTGACTTGGTGACCCTGTTCGCCGCATATAACACTCCACGAGCTTTCTTTCCCCCGACTAACGCTATCGTCATACTAGTTAATTGAAAATCACGGAGAGGACATTCGTCAACATCTACTGCGTGTCATCCTCTCAGAGCGCTATAAGCAAGGCCCTACCGAAGAAAATAACTCTCCACAGTTTCGCCTCCTGAAGGAGTATACTTGCTTTACTCAAGAAAAAACAAAAAACGAAGCGCTTCTCATTAGCTTTGGCGAAGCACTACAAGCCTTTTGCAACACTGAACCATCAACACATATCAACCTAGAATCTTTATTTGACCTGCTTGAATTTGACGCATTTGACAAGTTTGTGCTGTCATCATTGTTAATTACATCCTCCAAAGAAGAGATCGTCACTCAAGGTAAACATGATGACAACCTTTATATAGAACGAATATTAACTCCAATTGTCTCCAGCAAAAACTATAGCAGTCCATTCCTTCAAACCTGCTATTCACGCCTTATCTAACTTGGACTCTGTACCCGAAACCGCACTACTGTGGCCATTACAAACAATTGAAACAAACTCAATCCATTACGATAAAGAAGACGTTCAACTCTTCATTGCCGCCACTGAAAACCGTTGCACAGACAAATCTACCGTACAAGAAATACAATCCATTAAGAAGAAAATGTCAGAGTGGGTGTTTTGTGACTGTAACCCTAGGAATATGGTTAAATAATTGCTTCTTTTTTTTTCCCTTAGGAATGGTGATGTTGAAGACAGAGAAGGCATGCTGAGTAAGATGATGCTGGAAGCTGGCTACGAATGTTGTAGCTCAACCGCGTCGGTGCAAAGTCTACTGTCGAAATTTGAACGACCAATTACTGAGAAGGATGTGGCCGAGACGTTAGGCTGCATGGCTCGTACATATACCAACATGAGTGGAGTAGGAAACGGTTCATCAGCAGGATCTAACTGGAATGTTGAGAATTTTGTCGATGTCGTGAAAGAATTAGTTAGTATCATCTTGATGGAGATAAGAGCGTTCACTAATCATTCTGTCACTCCGATGTAGTCTCCAGAATTAGATTGGGAATTGGTCGTGGAGAAATTAGACTACGAGCATTTCTTTTTGTACGATGCAAAAGGACTTGACATCATCGTTCGAGCTTGGAAGGATAGTCCAAAGGTGAGAGAAAAAGGACGCGAGATTTAGTGGTGCCGCGCAGTTTATTTATTGCTTCTTATTCCCCAGGGCAATGAACCTTTCCCTGCAAACAAGTTCTTTGGGCAATGGAAAAATCTCAAGGGACAACTAAGTGCATTGTACCAGATGGCGAATATCTCGACCGA
Source organism: Saksenaea vasiformis B4078 (assembly GCA_000697055.1). Taxonomy (NCBI): domain Eukaryota; kingdom Fungi; phylum Mucoromycota; class Mucoromycetes; order Mucorales; family Saksenaeaceae; genus Saksenaea; species Saksenaea vasiformis. The sequence continues at coordinate 41,495 of JNDT01002339.1, read as the reverse complement.
TGTACTTAGTCTTGTTGCTTGCTCCCAACGGAAAGTGATCCAATTGGAAGACTTCTCCTCATCTAGCTCGCATGTACGCTCGATGGCATCCCAGCTAGTGAATGATCAACTTAATTCGTTGGATCTGATCGAATGTGTGATTAATTTGGCGGAGACATCGATAGCTGAGGATGTAAAAACATTTTTGGATATGATGATCAACAGGGCTCCAGAACTCGTGTTTCTCGGTCTTGTACAAGTTCAGGTTTGTCTGTTCTGTCTCAAAATGATTGACACTCAGATGTATCCTGTAGCCAATGAAAACCACTCTTCACAAAGAATTTCTCGGACGACTTCTTGTTATTTATTTGACAGGCAACGCTGGAAGTGCTTTAGTTCTTACGAAACTCTGGAAAACGAAGCCCGATTTCTTCATCAAAAGTGTCTTGGAAATGTATACCAAGGATGCTACCTCTTTGACAAGAATACTAGATTTTACCCATGAACTCAAGGTAACATGACTTATTTTGATGAACTTTCAGGAATAACGCAATCTGGCTTAGATCCTTCCACAAATGCTGGATGTCCAGCCTTTTTTCTTTGCAATTGATCTGGCGGCGCTAGCGTCACGACGGGAATACCTGAACCTTGAGAAATGGCTTCAAGATAAGATTTCTGAACATGGCGATCCATTTGTTCGATCCTGTTTGGATTTCCTTAGCCAGAAAATAGCAGCTGAGATTTCACGTCAGGACACGAATTCAGTTCCATCGACTGTGCCCCTATCATTGGAAGTCATGGGTTTGTTCTTGAAGATACTCCTAGAAAGGTACATATTTTCCGAAGCGAAGCTGGTCTGTTTAGTAATGTGTTTACATATTGTAGTCCCATGGTGCCTGAAAATGCTGAATTATTGAAAGAAGTTCAGAGTGTTTGCTTGCAGACCTACCCCAAGTTGATGAACATCCGGTCACAAGCGGAACCGGGATCGACGGGCGCAGAGGTGTCGTTTAAACCAGATGTACAAGATGAATCCACATCATACTACAAACGCGTTTATAATGGGGAGATGACCATCGAAGAAATGATCGAACGACTAAAAGCTTTCAGTGCCTCAAAGGACGCTCGTGAACAAGACGTTTTTGCCTGCATGATTCACGACTTGTTCGACGAATATCATTTCTTCCCTCAATACCCAGACAAAGAACTGGCGATAGCTGCTGTTCTTTTTGGCTCTCTGATACAATATCACCTTGTATCCTATGTTCCTCTGGGTATCGCCTTGCGCTGCGTTCTTGACGCCTTGCGTAACCCGCCTGGCACAAAGATGTTCAGTTTTGGTCACCAAGCGCTTTTACAGTTCCAGTCACGATTACCGGAATGGCCTCAGTACTGCACCCATTTGCTTCACATCCCTCATCTACAGCAAGCAAATCCTGACATTGTACGTTTCATCAACAACGCTGCGCAGTCGGGACAGATGCAGCAGGATGAAAGTTTAGTATCTGACATGGTTGGATCTCAAGCGGCTGCGATAGTGAATCAAAAGGAGCAAGAGATAGCAAACCAACAGGCGACATTTACCACTCTGCACGTTCCTGATATACCTTCTAGCGATGAAGATATAGTATATGAAGCACCTTCAGAGGTGATTCAAGACAAAATTCTATTTATTATCAACAACCTTGCGAGAAACAACTTGGAAACCAAAACATCCGACCTGAAAGATGTACTAAACAAGCCTGCCTATCAATGGTTTAGCAACTATCTGGTGGTCAAGCGCGCCAGCATCGAGCCCAATTACCACGAGTTGTATCTACTTTTGCTAGACGCTGTGGATAGCAAACTTTTATACCAGCATGTATTACGTGAGACGTACATCAACATCCAGATCCTTCTCAACTCGGACAAGACTGTGTCCTCGTCCTCAGAACGAAGTCTCCTAAAGAATCTTGGTTCCTGGCTCGGTGGTATGACATTGGCCAGAAACAAACCGATCAAGCATAGAAATATTGCTTTCAAGGTAAATCAGAAGTCGTATGTTTTGTAGTACGGCGATCTGAAATTTTATATTGTGTAGGATCTTTTGCTCGAAGGCTATGATAACAACCGCTTGATTGTTGTCATCCCATTCGTGTGCAAGGTGTTGGAGCAGTGCAAGCAGAGCAAAGTTTTTAAACCGCCAAATCCATGGCTCATGGCGATATTGAAATTACTCGTCGAGTTGTATCAGTTTGCGGAACTGAAGCTTAACCTTAAGTTTGAAATAGAAGTGCTGTGCAAGAGCTTGTCTATTGAACTCAGTGGTAAGTTTGCTGTATATATATATATGTTACAAGACGGGCTCTGACCTGAAATAGATATCGAGGCAACATCTGTCTTGAAAAATAGACACCCAAAGGATCGTACTTCTCGAACTGCTCTCGTAGATGCGTTAACTCGAACGGAAGATGCTGCCTTTGGTGTCCCGGGGAGGACATCTGCGAATCAAATGTTGCGTTCCTCTGCGGTAGAAGGAGATATTACCCACGAGATAGAAGGAAGTCCCATGAACGCTATTCCCAATCTTATGCCATATATCACGTTCAACCCGCAGATCATTCTGTACACAACGCAACCGGCAGCGAAGCGTTGGGTGTTGCAAGCAATTGCCCAATCCATACGGGAGGTGCGTATTTCAATAGGTTGTTCATCCTAGCTTACATGTTTCTTTAGATCATTGAACCAGTTGTGGAACGTTCGGTTGCTATTGCGGCTGTTTCCACTCGCGAGCTGGTTGCAAAAGATTTTGCTATGGAGTCGGACGAGAACAAGATGAGAAAGGCAGCGCACTTGATGGCCCAGAATTTGGCCGGCAGTCTAGCTATGGTGACTTGCAAGGAACCTTTGCGACTTAGCATGGTCACGAATTTGCGCAATATCTTTGTGGCCAACGGATTGGCTGATGTAAGTGTTATCTATAGTGTGCTGATACTTGAACTGACTACGTGGCCTACGATAGACTTCAGCAGAGCAGGCAATCCTTCTGACTGTGGCTGACAATCTAGAATTGGTGTGTGCCGTGATTGAGAAGGCAGCCATGGATAAAGCAATGGTTGAGGTTGACGAGGCAATGATGAATGCTTTTGCTAGCCGCAAGAAACATCGCGAACAGCATCCTGGTCAGCCTTACATCGACATGGATATTTTCTCCATGCCGCGATACCCAGTCACCTTACCTGAACCGCTCCGTGCCAAGCCAAACGGGCTTCAGCCTCCTCAACTGCGTGTTTATGATGACTTTGCAAGGATTTCGAGAGTGCCACCACCAAGTAACCAAATGTTCGATGTTGAAAGAGTTGCTCGCTTGGCTCGACCAGATGCAGGTTTTACATATGGCTATGGAGCAAACGCTGGCATGGGCTTCGATAGTATGCCGGGTGTAGGCACACATCAGTCGGTCGATCGATTCCCACAGCTTATCTTCGAACTCGATAAACTCGGTAACCACACCAACGTTCCAAACTTTGCTGCACTTCCACAGCAACACAGCATCCGCGAAATCATCCGCCACATCACTCTGATGGCAGTCTCCAGTTTTGATAAAGTGGAAACTGCACGAAACTTTGCTCAGAAAGTTGTTCAATTGCTGTACAAGAGCGAGACACAATTGGCGAGAGAGATGTACGTTGTTCTTCTTGAAAAACTCTGCGAAGTTTCCCCTAATGTCGCGACACTGGTGACTTCATGGCTTACGCATGCGGATGACGAGCGTAAGTACAATGTGCCGGTGACAGTTGCGTTGATCAAGGCCGGCTTGATCAATTTGCCAGAGCAAGACCAAGAGCTAGCGATTCTCATCAACAGCGGACGTCCCAGTGCCATCGACTTCACAGCACGATTGATTCGCGCCTGTGTGTTTGATGACAACCCTCTAGCCACACGTCAGGAGTTTATGGCATCCTTGGAGGCGCTGGGTAGATTGCGGGGCAATGTTCCAGAAAGCGTGCTGGTGCTCATGGAAGAGATGCGTAGACGATCTCAAAACCCTCTGGAAGACGTTCAAAATGAAGAAGCAGGACTTCGTGATCAGCTCCAGTACATGTTTACTGAGTGGGTTCGACTGTATCAGCATCCAACAACATCTGGAAAAGCACAGACTTCGTTCCTAATGCAACTTGCACAGCATAATATTTTCAAGGTGGAAGATGTATCCATGTTGTTTTATCGTGTGTGTCTCGAAGTCTCCATTGAACATGCGATCAAATACAAACAACTCCCTGGACAATCCCCTGGTTTAGCCTATCAACCAATGGACGCCTTGTCAAAGCTGATTGTTGGACTTATAAAGCTACCAATGGACAGTGCAAACGTGAACCATAACAACGTTCGATTGAAGCAATTTTCCGACGTTCTCTCGGTGATTGTGCTGATTCTTGCACAGCACCATGAGCAGCGACAGCAACAATTCAACCAGCGACCGTTCTTACGCTTATTCACCAGCTTGCTGAGCGATCTGCACTCGTCGGAACAGCAACTTCAGTCTGTATACATCCCCATGCTCACTACTTTGAGCAATACGTTCTATACTCTTCGTCCCTCACAATTTCCTGGATTCACATTTGCATGGCTTCAACTCATGTCACACCGCTTGTTTATGCCAAAACTGCTCCTAACAGATAACCAAAAGGTAAAATGATGTTACAACCCTCCATTTGATGACTCAACACTTTTCTGGATAGGGATGGCCCAATTTCCAGCAGCTGTTGAACTGTCTGTTCCAATTCTTGGTTCCATTCTTGCGTAACGTGGAACTCAGAGATACGACACGAATGCTGTATCGTGGCACTTTGCGAGTGCTACTGGTTTTGCTTCACGATTTCCCCGAATTCCTGTGTGATTATCACTACAGTTTCTGTGATGTGATTCCAGCTTCATGCATCCAACTGCGCAACCTTATTTTGAGCGCCTTCCCCCGTAACATGCGCCTGCCAGACCCTTTCACACCCAATCTGAAGGTTGACCTTCTTCCTGAAATTAATCAGTCGCCTCGCATCTTGTCTGACTACATCGCACCGTTACGACCAAATGACTTTAAGGCAGAAATAGATGCCTATTTAGAATCGCGAACACCGAGCGAATTTGTATCCGAATTGCCCAACAAACTGCTGGCAGACGGGAATCGCAAGGACGTATACAGTGCTGCGACGAAATACAATGTGCCACTGATCAACGCCCTTGTATTCTACACCGGTGTCGCTGGAAACACGCAGGGTATTCCAGTGAACCAGGGTGCACCCATGGAGATCTTCCAGCACTTGTTGAACGAATTGGATACGGAGGGTAAGTCACTAATCCCAAAGATGCGACGATTTTTTCTGAGGCCTTTGACTATAGGACGCTATTTGTTCCTGAGTGCGATTGCGAACCAGCTGCGATACCCTAACAGCCATACACACTACTTCAGCTGTGTTCTTCTCTACCTCTTTGCGGAAAGCAATAAGGAAATTGTGAAGGAACAGATCACTCGTGTCCTGTTGGAACGCTTAATCGTCAATCGTCCTCACCCGTGGGGTCTTCTAATTACTTTTATCGAACTTATCAAGAACCCACGGTACAACTTTTGGAACCATGCGTTCACGCGTTGCGCTACCGATATTGAACGTTTGTTCGAAAGCGTTTCCAGGTAACGTGTGGCGCGGGTCGAAGTGGTGTTCATTATTCATCCTGTTTATTAGATCAATTAATCAAATCTAACATTTGGATTGCACCTGCTTGGGTTGTATTATAGTTTAAGCATTTTATTGGAGGGGACATGTTTTGCATTTTGCTAAATACTGTCCGCCCTAAGGTGTAGTTATACTGATATATTATAAAAGACCTCTCGCTGCAGAGAGAAAAAAAAAAAGGAAGAGACTGGAGAGAGATTAAAAAAAGAATCGGCTAAAAGCTTTGATTCATGCAGTTGATTACTGTTTATTCCATGCCGAACGAAGTAACAAGATGCAGGAATCATTTTACTATTATTGTTTAATGACGGGATCATTTGCATGAAAGGAAGTTATGTAAGCGCGTGCGCACTTCCACGTTATGACGATAACTCGCGCATTTGTATCTAGCCATGCATGGAAGGATTCCCCTCGCTAAGCTCAATGCATTATGCTCGGATCGCTTTTTTTAAATTGCATATTTATGGAAGTCAAAGGTAATCGAACGCACTACCTGTAACTAAGCTATATCGTTGAGATTCAGTAAATGATGAGTGGTGTGATACGCCAGACCGCAGACTTGTCAGAAGTGTTACATTGCTGTTTATGTACTTGTATTCCATAATAGGAAATGGATTGTCTTGTTTAAAATGGAAATTCTTTTGTCTGCAGTCAGTCAGCCAGGAAACTTTCCAAATACATCTCATGGTCAATGTATTCTTTCCGTATTTTTTTGGGGGAAGAGTTGTAGGCTTTTTCTCAGGCACAGTTCTGCATGGGTGCGCTCCTTCACAGTGGTACAGACTCTCTGTCCACGCCCTAGGTCACGAGCATCCCTTAGCCGTTACTTAGGATAATCGGGAAAATCTGCTTCGTTCGAAATATGTTTTGCAATGCTCTAAATAAGTTTTGAGTTCAGAAAGAATCAATCTTGTGCCGAAAAGAAAACAAACATATGTACTTCGCATACGAAATCACGGCAGAAAGATTGTAATATGACTTGCTTGAACCTTGTCCCTGCCATGGACGTAAAATTCATTGGAGCGGCGCATAAGATCATGGTTAATAAGTAAAATGATAGGTCGATATCTTCTGCTTAGCCCGAAGGCGACCCGCCACTTGTGCCTGGATATACCTTTTTCAAAGATTCACGCATTTCACCAAGACATAATATTAATGGTCGATGCTCGTTGCCGTCATGGTTACCTTTATTAAAGGCAATGCCATCATACTTAAAACCCCTGACTTCATGCTCAGACACTCTGGAGTCATACAGTTAGATAACCTTCGCAAGTTTTTCTCTATGTCTATGTTTTTTCGTTTACCAGATGGATTTGCTGCACATCGAATTGCTAAAAAAGAAAGTTTGTAGCTGGTCTCCCCTTATATGCTCATTCCATCCTGTTGTCCAAAGTCTTGTTCTATCTCAGACAACGGGTGCCAGTTTTGACATAGAACGCAGCACAAAAAAGCTTAGCGTGCAAACACGGGCATTGGGTCAATGTAGAAGAGCATGTTTTCCCAGAGCAAGGTTCTTTTAGAATAGACGCCAAGTTGTCATAAAGGGACGTAAAGTTACAAGCTGCATCTTTTTCTATTTTGATGTGCTGCAAAGCCTCAATACTGATTTGGTAAATTCGTGGACAACCTATCTTTCTTTACGATCAGATCGTGTATTAGAATGGTACAAGGTCAGTACGCATTGCATTAGTTCCTGTGGTGCTGGATTATGCACAAAATCGTTAGGCTTAGTCGGAAGATCAGTTGTAAAGTCTGAGCCTTGGATATACGATCCTTCCTCTCTAAGTAACCCTAGTGAGCTAGGGACAGGTTAGGTTAAAAGATCCAACTAGTCGGGTGGCATCTGAACAACAGTCTACCCCGGATATTCCTCCTTTACTTTGCAAATCAGGACGCCCACCCGCATATGAGTGGTGCTAACAAAATTTAATTTTCAAGTATAACCTATTTCATGTACATCAATGAGAGCGTTTCAAATAGGAAACAACAGTTGGGGTAGATTAACCCACGTTTGCAGAATATTTGAATTTTTTTTTCCCTGCCATTCTAATTGGCCGGGGATAAATGGAATACACCCACGTTCTGAACATGACTATCGTGTGCGAATCTACTCTATCCATTATATCAAGAATCCTCTTGTGATCGTTCATTTCTTTATTTCTCTACGCTTTTCTCGTCATTGTTTAGCTGCTAAATCGGAGCTTCTATCGGTTGTATACAGTCTGCATGAAATGATGCGCATCATACTAAATTTCCGTCTGTTTGCCCGAGCAGCTTCACGGCCTCCGCCACCGGTGACAAGTTTTGTCTTTATCCCTAAATTTTAAATTAACCTAGTGATTAGACGTAAAAAAAGGCTTGACAGGACAATATATTTGAGGTGGTATTTGTTCCTGTTTTCTATAACGTTCTCTTCTTTCAATAGTGAAGACGGAATACATTGCAATGGATGAGGATCGACTTGGCGTATCGACGTGCCATGTCCTTATTTTTGCGTCTATCCTTGCACTATTCTATGGATGCGTGTACCTGTGTCGATTTGTATACTGGCGTTGTCAAAAAAGACGAAAGCAGATTTATCATGTTGAACGTCAAAGGTTACGGTCTCTGTGGAGGCAGATCACATGCTTGGAGAAAGAGACGCCAATGATGTTACCTCAGCCAGTAATGCATTCTACCAATCTTTCATCTCTCCCTCTTATCCAGCCACATATACATGCCTCAATTGAACAAGAGAAGCCTTCAACCTTGTCAGACACGTCGACTGCAACCCTTACATGCTCAGTACCCCTGTATCGAGACGGTATGAACTATAATAAGCTTCCCTTGAGCCGGTACTGGCTTCGAAACAAGCACAGACGTCGCAAAATGATCTGGCAATGGAGCGTCGCGATGGGATACTGTCATTATAGTCATGGTAGCCATCTCGATACCCTCATAAAAGAATTAGAAGCCCGACGATAGAACAATGCGCAACGTAACGACTCCCATCACACTCGCACACGACGAAAACAAAGAAAAAAGGAGAAGGGGGATCTTTTCCACTGTCTGCAAGCAACACATGCATAGGTCTCCGTACACTTTTTTCTTTTTTAAAAAAGCAATATTTTCTTCGACCGCAAAGCTACTGCTGCAGCATTGCGCAGTTGACAGCTTGCGCATATTTCCATAGCATCATCATCAATAACAGTAATAACAGTAACTACATCTAAAGACCAAGGGGGAGAAGCATTATGTTATAAAAACCGCCGGAAGAGCTGATTCAATCCAGAATCTCCTATCCGCCAATCTTCTGTCTGCCTCGTTAGATCTTCTATCGGATTGAGGTTTTCTGCTACTGGTTCCGATGGAACTGACTACGGTGTGGTTTTTTATAATTAGGAAGATATCAGCAGATTGTCAAGCAATGGGTTTTTCAGGGACGCAGTTCTTCTGTGTTTACCTGGCCGACCATTTCATCGTACACTACCAGGCCATCATCCATGTCATCAGCATCGTCTTCATCAGTACAACCGTCATCATTACTGTCACTGTCAAAGTCTAGGTACTCCAGCGGGCGTTTTCGCAGCCACTGCATCCGAGATCCGGTTGTAGAGAGCTCACTGACGCGAAAGCCAAATATTTTTGGTTGATAGATATGGCTCTTGGGTGCTGGTATGAGTTGGGGATAGGTCAAAAATAACAGATGGAGATAGGTAGTACCAAAATGGGCTCCTTTTACCAATAAAAGTGAATATGTAGGAAAGGTTATTCACCTGTCTTACCATCGACACATTCAAGCTTTGGATTTTCGGGGCTATACAGATCCATACAACGCGGACAGTAAAGTCGCACACAGTCTTTTCCCAGTTCGTCCGACCGACCACACGGCAAAACAGGAGATCTGCCACAATAGACGCGTGGGCAGCAGCCAAAATGTCCAGTGGCGTATCTCTCTGCCATGATGCGTTGGCCTTGACTAGTTAGTAGATAACGTCGATGGATTAACCCATACAGCTTGACAGCGGACAAACCAATCACAATCTGATCAGTTTCCGGCGTTCGTGGTGTGCGTTGTTCTTTCCAAAAACCGTCGTCGTTCTCATCGGCGTCATGATTACCATTAGCATCACCCAACGCTTCTGAAGGTGATTCTTCTTCACATGATTCCGCTTCCGTGTCCAAAATCATTCCTAATGCTTGCTCGTAATCTGGTATAAGGGCTGAGAGACCGGTCAAGTTGAAGTGGTCATCGATGAAATAATCCGGAACCTCGAGATAGAACTGATGACCATTCCAGGAACAAAACTGACTGATCCAGCCCTGGTCAGAATGGTGGGTGCTTGACGATGAGGAAGAAGAACCACCTAGCAGGCGAGTTATAACCGTTTGGTACATCACTATGGCATCTTACAGCTTTCATCTTGCCGACGCAACGAGGTCATGAGAAAGAAGAATGTGAAATGACATGAGTAAATCACACCCTTCACACCGACAGAAAAGTCGGCATGATATTGCGAATGCTGTCACAAGCAGAGCAACTACACAGGATTCGAGGTCAACTCCGTAATGTCTGCAAATCTTTTGTCCTGCAGATGACAGACGCAATCCATGCATATCCCGAATGAAATTTGTGTACGACTTGTGTCTATAACCAAGAAGTATTCCTCATGCAGTTCTTGATCATGTTAGAGAAATCCGTATCTTCATTTTTCAAACAACCGATCTTGTCAATGCAAAACTCATTGCATATCAGGGCCATCCATCCGGGACAATCTTTCGCAGTAATATGAGCTGAATGCTCTTCCAGACAAGCCAAGTGATCCTCTTGATGTCGGAGAGCGTAGCAAGCATTTACTTAATCAATTAACAAAGCTGTGTATGCAGTCAGGACGATTCCGAGCGCAGGTCATGCAAACTAAACGAGGAAAAATAATGAAGCATACTGCATATGTACTCAATCGAAGTACATACCATGGTCGTAGCAACAGTAGCTGGAAAAAGGTCATTCCCCTCTTACATACCCACTACCTCCCTTCATCTGACACGGCTTTCTATCAAATGCTGGATGTTCCTATGGTTTTGCGTCCATTTGAAGTTATTGGGTCATTTCCGGATAAACTTTTGTGCTTTGAAGCTTGTCTTTTTACGTTCATTCAATGCTATGATTTGCGTGTCGTACTTCTCCATGTTACGTTCATGCCATTGATATCTGAGACAAAAGATGAGCCAGAGACAGTGTTCCTTCGTCTCGTGCAAAAGACGAGTTGCAAGATAGAACTCGACTGCCTCGTGTTAAAGATGGTTTTTTGTCTCATGTAGAAAACGTGTCCATGATAGTCCTATCGTCTCATGCAGATGGTGTATCAGTGATTGGGTTCTTATTATTTCTTGCAAATGGTATGTGTCAGAAACATGATTCCATTGTTGAAAGATAGGATTATTTTGTTTCATACAACGGATAATGAGAAGTGATGGCATATTTCAGGAAACACTTTTTTTCCCTTTTATTCTTTGGCTCTGTTTTACTCCTTTAACGTCCCCAGTAAGGATGTCAACTCTTTGTTACGTATCCAGGATCTCTCATGTTCTTTTGTCTATCGTTCAGCGCGCATGACCTCTGCTCTCGAACCGTCTTTGCTGCGGTGGTGTCCTGCACTCATCACTCAACTAAATAAGCGTTATCTTGCTCAGCCTAGTCATGAGTACCTTTTCATGATGCTTGAATAAATTTTGGACTTATTGAAGAGACCTATCTCATTCCATATAAGTAAAAGCCTTTGTGCAAACGACGCATATTGAATATTTTCTTAGCGCAAATTTATCTCTCCAAAGACGCGAAGTTCATTTAGAATTATCATAAGAAATTATGCGCGAGACTCCCCGGCGCTCTCGCCAAATGCTATAGGACGTTCGTTTAGGGGGCCAGTAGGATTTTCCTTTGTCTTGCGTTGGTGAAACAGAGCAAGTCACTTCAGATCCCTGCTTGGAGTTTCCCCACGCTTTCTCTTCATGAGCACGTCGCCATGACAATATCTCAAAAGAGAATTACAAAAGCATTCTCCATTGAAAGATTCTACGCTGCGATGGACATTCTAGACAAGACATCGGCCGATGTGTCTCTGAAGTTGGCCATCAACAAGTTCTGCAGTTGGAAATATGGGTGTCGCCGTGGCGTCTTTTCTTGGGCACTGGAAATTTGAGACCAGCTACCTGACCTAAACTAGTCGCAACCGGAAGTCGCCGCTAATAACGTCGCAGTTGTTGCAGAGTGAAGCTGCAAAACCTTTTCGGGAACGACGAGGAACGGACCTGATTGAAGAGCGCAAAACCTTCGCCCAGCACAACTCGTACAACCGCTGCGAATGAGCTTATATCACGGCAAGCGAGTCAAATGAAAACGGATAACTGACAGCTCTAAATGTTAAAAACGTAATTCGGCCCATCCTGCCTCGATACTGGACAGCTCGAAGCGTCAGGCAGATGATCTATTTCAATCAGCCGTCTTTCTTTGAACACTGGTGGTTGCTCTGACATTACATATTTATTCGTCATCTTTCCGATCAGAAAATGATTTCGTGTTTACAAAATTTGTGAACATCCGCCCAAAAGATCATCTAAAGATACCTCTGAACTCTTCTATCCCGCTGTTATCCGCAAGTACCATGAAATATTTAAACAGTATAACGATCATATTAATAACACAATCGTTTTTTTTTGGGGGCCTCGCTTACTTAGCACCGCCTGCACTCTATACGCTACCTTTTCAATATCTTCATCACAAACGCCTGCATCGTCCGAATTCTTACGCTGCTCGGTCTATAAATTATTTTTTAGACTTGATGAACATAAATTTGCGCTAGTGTACCTGAGTTATTTTCTCGTTGCATAAGATTGTCAGCGCTCTTATTTTCTTTTCACTGGTCTGGGCTCTTCTCAACCATCTGGCATATGACTCGTCGTCTGCAACTTCACCAAGACGTCGTCTACACTGCGCCATGTATTTTCTTTCCTTCCACAATGCACGTTTGTAGTTGCTACCTATTTTCCTCCAGTCTTTCATGGGGTCCTTCTTCTTTTGCTCCTTTTCCCGCGATAGCCCGTTCAATTGCCTCTCTTCTCTTTGCTTCTCTGGCTGGAGCCAAACGGACTAGCAATAGCGTTCGTAGCAGATTGCTGAGGACCGAGCGGAAAATATTGGTTTCCCATAGGTTCTGCACATTACTGGCGAATGCTTGCACAGCGCTACTAATGCTCAACGATAGACCTCTTTGGGTCTTCGGAAATTCTGCCAGACATTCCATATGAAGCCCCTGCCATAGTGCACGTTGACTAGTACTTGTTTTGTACGCAGCTGTTAAGTATCTCGAACTGAGAAACTGTATATATCCCTGGGTAAAAAGTTTCTTCAGATCGTCAGGAACAACTTTTTTTCGAAATTATATCTTTCAGATTTTGCGGCAATGGGGCTACTTGAATGCATCCATTCTTGTCCAAGAGGGAAACGCTGCAAATGTCGAGGTGGTCTTCGTTCAGACGTACCTCTATTAATACTAAAAGTTTAGAATTTTTCTTCGCTGATCTAACAATAACCTGCCGTCTTCTATACAAAAGCCACGCGCTACGTATTCCAGCATAGTTGCGCGAATAGCAGCCGAGATTTCTGCTATGTGGTCAGTGCAAGTCAAAGTAGAGGCACAAGATTATCTTCCTTCGTACCCGATTTCCTCTCGTGCCGAGGCACTAGTGGCTGATTCCGCTTGGTCCTGGATAGTTGCCACTAGTTGCTCGAAGTTTTTCGACACGAAGCTTCTCCACTCCAGCACTCCATCAACTTGGTAATGTTTGATGCTCCGTTGAGCCATCAATGGCTCGTAATTTCCTAGTTCATTGACCACCTCCAATATGCCTCTGGGAAGTCTTTTGCTATGTACTAAACTGTCTTTCAGCACTGCAATCTTTTTTCCCAGTTCTTCACTGCTGCCTTGCTCGGGTTCCTTTCGTCTGCCTTCCTAGGATACTTTTTTGGGAAAAGTTTCCTGATGTGATATTCGTAGAAAAGACCAAAAGAGACACGCGAGCACAGCGAGACTGTAGACCGTTCCATTGACGGAAAAGAGTGTGAAAACACCAATAGAAACACTCTACTTATTTTTATATTACATTCCTAACTATTGGTAGGTTATTACTGCTCCGCTAGCGATGCTTGATTAAAAGATAAGATGATATTCATTGTCAGTAATGACTTGTTCTTATATTGTAACTGTTGGATACGACGCTTGACAATCTCCTCCAACCGAGTTCGGGATGCTTGCTGGAGGAACTCCACGAGTTCTCTTTCAAATCCGATATAATTTTCCGCCTTTCTCTTTCTTGGAACGTTCGGTTCTTTGAAGGTCGGCACGCGAATGTGATCCACGTTCGTGTACGTTTGTTTGGCTTTCCGCCGTAGTTTTGGCATAAGTTGGGAATAAGTTCGCGGAACCAATGGGTAAGGAAGTATTAAAAGAGGCGGAATTGTACGTGTTGTCTTAGAATCTATAGGACAAATTTATCGGTGTGGAAAAGCTTCCAACAACATTGACAGCTCCATGTCTGCAACCGTGGATGGCAAATTGTACACCAGCTCTGAAAAGTTACCGGCAGAAATTAGTTTGGTCACTGAGTTAATATGACGTGAGCTTACCGTAGTGTTACACTCCAACGAGTAGGGACCACAGTGTGTGTGTGTGCGACAATATCCAGGCCAAAGTTACTGGCGATATGAGAATGCTTCGGGTCAAAGACTGGAAGGGAATCCTCTTTCTTTGGCAGCATCGCTGTGGAGCCAGCAATAGATATGGCGAGGGTGGGATTGCTATCTCTTTGTCTTGCTGTGTACCTGCGCTGGAAAGGTATACATCGTGGGTTGACCTATGTCACTGATCCGTCCACTGTAACTAGTTTAGCCTATCATCGTAAACAAATACGTTGAGCTGGCCTTTTCCGGTACGCTCTCGAAAAGCGCATCCAAAAAAAAAATAAGTAGAAGGATCCATCTGCACTGTATGTAACAGCTAATTGCAGATTCCTCACGAAGTATGACAAAATGTATGGATTTATTTAGATCGCTCCGTTTATCTTTATATTATTGGTGGCCTTTGTATGCGGTATATCTTGAGTTAATGCAGATCAACTCCATGAATATTTTTCCTGAGATCTAAAACAAAAAAGACCGGATGACTTTCTCGAGGGAAGTGTAGGTACAATAACTGACAAGAAGTTGACATCAGTCTTTATGCAAATGTCAGCTACCAGCAGGCTTTCGATTTTACAGATTGCCGTCGTTACAATGCCTATCATGAAAAATCAAAAAAGACACGAATCTGTAGAGTATTCAAGCGGAAGATAGCGAGGTGCTCTTTTTGTGTCGAGATTAGAGTCTTCGTAATCTGAAGGTAAATGCGGGAACAAAATCTGCTGTATTATCATGTTTATAAAAAAAATAGGTGTAAATGCTAAAGTAACTCGTATATTATTAGAGGACAGTTGCGAAACAAGTTGCGAAGGCAAAGATGAAGATGAGCAAGAGATCGGCAACGTCGATGAGGTTGATGTACATCGGAAAAAAATAATTATCGTAAGAGGTCTATTGCGCCTTTGATGAAGCTGAGCTGAGTTTCCAGCCCAGGAAAGGGTTAAAAGGTCTGCCTGCGATCGAAAACTAATTTATCCTTTCAAGACCCTGTCCAAAGTTCTTTGTATCTGTGTAACCTTTTCACAGTCTCATCAATAGCTATCTCATGACTGTGACAATCTCGAAGGTGTTATATCAAAGGGAGCTTTAGCAAAGGGCTTATTTGTTGCAGGGAGACACAAAATGACAGTAGCGTTGTATGAGTGCTTTAATATATATATATTGCTTGGATTACAGCTTCTTTTAATCGCTCAATTCTCCATTCATTGTATCTGACATATCACTAGCTGAGGTATTGTCTTGGTCATCGGTAGATGTCTCCAAACTCCAATTCACCAAGTCAGAATCAGGAACTTCCGGCAGCCAAGAGTCAATCAATGACCACAAATATCTGTCAGTATCGTGATTAAGTAGGTATCGCGTGTGTGTTCCATCTGCCAGCTCAAATGAGCCGAAATCCGGTATAACAGACGTAAGCCGTTCGATGTCCTTTACGTCCGAAATGAACAGGCCAGAATAATTGGTATCTGTCATATGCTCCAGAATTCGTAGTCCAGTTGGATGAGCTTCGGTAACTACAGAAAGGCGCCGGGCAAGGCAGAGCTCGAGGGTCTGATTGTGATACATAGCAGTAAAGAAAGCTACCCGTTTTTCAGAAAAACAACGTAGTCATTTCTAGTCTCTCCATGAAACTTGTCATTTACTCGTATTTTCTCTTGAACCGGAGCACCATCATCATCAAAATCTACTAGTTCTAGAGTCTGGTAGATGGTGATCTGTACATATTGGAAGATGATGAAGTAAACATTTATGCTTCAACCTGAAATTACCTCCTCTGTGTCCAGCATTGGCATGTTGCGTATCCTTCTTGTCGCTATTCGTCCTTCTATTTCAGTATCAAGGAACGACCGTATAAGAGTGTAAACTCCTCGTATCCCACCCCTATTCTCGAGAAACCGCAAGGTCCTTGAACCCTGTAACGGCGCTTGCAGTTTACGCGTTGTTTGCCCTGGCGCAGAGGGACCGCAGTTATGTAATGACCTATTTTTGTACAAGTCGAACAAAGCGTCCCGTCGCTCAACGTATTTTGCCATCTTATCCCTTTCAGAATTTGATCAAACGGCAACGATCCACTGTACCTGCAACGTGCATCCAGACCTATGGTTTGTTCTACGCGCTGGCTGCTTTGCATCATACCGATGCTGATGCTCGGTTTGCATAGTGCTATATGCTGCTATTATGCCTCTACTCTTTATATCACCATAATATTTCCAAAGCATATGGTTCTTGGGGAAGGCAAGTTTACTCTGTCAATAATTGATTGGTATGCGTAACTCATTATCGATTTTCTACCTTCGAATGATGCTCAAATATAGGCAGGTAGCGATTATACATAATAAGAGATTCATGCATTTGTTGCAATGTTTCGTCTGTATGCTCTTTGGAGGTCGCGTGATAAAAGAAGTCAATAAAGTGCCTAAGACACAGGCATGCTTGTAGTGGCAAAAGATCATATACGCATGGTAATAGTATCTAATTGTAGTCAGTAATATGTGTTGTTACTCTTCACATCATACAGTCATGTTATCTCTCATTTCAACGAAGGTAGGGTTTTGTAACGCACTAAGAAACAGGCCCTTCCTAAAATGTCTCACATTTCGATACCTTGGAATGCACATGGCCCTAAGAAAAGCAGTTTCTTTAGCAGACATAATTATTTCATAATGGACCTGTGATTAACCGTGCGAATGCCATCGTCCTTGAAGCCACTTTTTATCATTTTCTCGGTGCAAGTTAGCAGATGCTTGCATACACCACCAAGCTGGTGTAGGTCGTCCACAAGTATGGAGCTGTAGATATCGAAATGTGGCAAGTTCCAAAAAGCACTCTAAACGTTGCAATATCATTCGAAGCTACGAAAGACCTAACCGGTACCCAGAGAAGGAACAGAGATACCTACCTTGACGATATTGAAAGAGTACTCTTTAGCCATCTTTTGCGCGGTAACTCGCTGTCCTCCTGCAACCAAGCCTTTTGCATGATAATACAAAGCTTTCATATAATAGGTACGCTTTAAATTATCATCGTCTCCTGGCGGCTTAGCAAAGTCCTTTGTTGGAGTCCAACATCGAGGGCAACTCCTTTCTGCGGATCCGTGTTTTGTCAGGGTGAGTAGTTGTCTAAGATGGGTAAGCAAGCGGTTTCGAAATGTTCAGTTACCAACGTACTGTTCCGGAAGATCGGCAGTGTACACAGCCAGTGCTGGGACACATCGGTAAATATTATTAAATGGCCCTTTCATAAAATACACCCTACGTTTTAAAACGCGATTAATTGCAAGATAACAACAGCATGTACTTACTGGTCGGGGTTGTTGGATGAAAATGGCTGAAATATTACGGACATACAGTAATGGAATATACATTGACGTGCCTGGCGAAACCAAGGCCTACTATGTATACTCGGGGCATCCAACACCGGTAGATATGCGAGCAGCCTGCTTGCACCGGTGGAATACTTGTTTCTTAGTTCCATTGGCGTGTTTCCTGACAAATAAATGCTCTATCGATTGTTAACACGAAATGACTCGCTTACCGAGTTTGATGTATAACGGCCAAGCCTTTTGCCTGTAGTTTCCTGAGACGACTGTCTGATCCGAGGACAGCATTAGGGCGAGTAATACATCCCCAGACTTTAGTTCACTCTGCGATAGTCGTGAGTTCATCCACTACCCAATGTGAGCTTATCACTGACCTGCTTCTTTTGCCACCATTGTCCACTGTACAAATCCGTATATATACGTTTGTTCCCTCGAGTAACAATAGCTGGATTTAATCTTGTACAATCCCAAAATAGAGGATGCGAGAAAATGTGCTCAGTAAGGTGGCGAATGTTGCGAAAAGAAACTCGATATCGCCGATTGCCCGGATAAATTGTTCTTTATGCTCTGATGGGAAGTCTGGAACTACGTCAAGGTCAACTTTATGGGTTTGGAATGGCTAAGAAATTAAGGTAAGTGCTGTATCAATACAACTTACGAATTAACAGCTTTAGTCCAATAATGCATACCACTTTCAATGCTCCCGCTTCTT
Organism: Saksenaea vasiformis B4078; assembly: GCA_000697055.1. Taxonomy (NCBI): domain Eukaryota; kingdom Fungi; phylum Mucoromycota; class Mucoromycetes; order Mucorales; family Saksenaeaceae; genus Saksenaea; species Saksenaea vasiformis. The sequence goes on along the minus strand of JNDT01002339.1, from coordinate 23,061 downwards.
TATCTATTAGGTAATGCAGGGCGCTCATGCTTTTTGCAGTTATCTTCAACGCTTTTCCCGTGGACGAGACCTCATCCAAAGCGTCCTGTACAATATTAACTAGTCTAATTTTCAGGCAGCAGATAAGTGCCAATGACAGAAGATTCCATATAACTAACCGCGCATATAGTTCATTTGAAAGCTCAGCCTCTATGGCAAACTGTGCTAGTTCATACTCAGTTTTGCTCATTGTGAGATGATCTGAGTTAGACTGAAGATTTTTATAGATTTTTGCTGGATCTCCTATCGTTTCTGCTTCAGAAATAAGCATTGATGATATAGATGAATGATTGCCCTCACCCTCATGAACTGCTTCTTCATCAGGTTCGCTCTCACTCTGCTCCTCCTCCTCATAGTCGCTGGCGTAGAACATATCCTCTATGGAAGACTGTCTTGGAATATTATGCTTCAACTGATGGTTAACTGAATGGTAGTTGTCAATAGAAAAAATCTTACCATGCGAGCAGAACTACTATATGATGCAACAGGAGTGTCCTCCCAATACGGCATTGGTTGATTCGGATGCAGAGCCCTCATATGGGCACGTAGAGCAATCAGGGACGTAAACGGTTTTCTTCTGCTGCATGTATCAAACGGGCATGTATGTCGGTCCATGATAAGAAGAGGATTTACTGCAGGACATGTGATCGACGTCACACAAGGCTATTGACGTTGATGTGCATGCGGAGTCGATGAACTCATCTTTCCTGTATAACATGCCTAAAGCCGGAAAGCGCAAGAGAATCAGACAAAAAAACATGCTGGACAACAGCTCACGTAATATTACTTGCAAAGTACTGGTTGAATTGTATTCATGTTTTGTTCTTTCTGTTTGCAGGCAGAAGCGGAAATCACGCTCATGGTAAGAGATACAATGACTGTAGAAATGCCTAGCTGCTGGCCAAAATCATTCACAATTTCGTTTAGGCTCTGACCAAGCAAGAACTGATTTCGAGCATGATTATCCTTTTGGTGATGCCACCAATTTTCAGAGGCAGTTTGTGCATCATGTACCAATGTGAACTAAATTGTGGTAGTAGTATCCAACTATCCCCTGAAGAATCGTCTGGGCGAGGAGTCAGATATGTTTACTAGAGCTACTGAACCGTTTGTAGAACTTCATGATTATATGTATCATCATGCGCTCTGATTGCTGGCTTGCTTTTATAGAGTCGTACTGTCTATAGCTAGCAGATCAACAGAAATGCAGTCTTTCGTTGCTGGTTTGGAAAGGAACGTGTACTTGGGGAACGCCTTTCCACAGCACAGGGAAGCGGAGCTCGCTGCTTTGAAACTACTAAAAGAAATAAGGCATAAAAGTGACGATAGACTGTACGTCGTTGAAACCGACTTGGTTGACAAGGTTTGCTGTTATATTGTTTTATGTTTGCCCCAGCATTTTGACGGCAAGGTATCAAGTATTGCGCAATCACAGGTCAGCGTAGAACATCGTTGCATCAAGCAGTATTGCGTTGGGTAGAAGTCTACAATTTTCCTCTCCCGCAATTCAATGCTACCAACCGGGTAGAAATGTACATGTACCTATTAGAAGAACAAAGGCAAGCTACAACTAGAATAACGCTGAGATAGTTAATGATTCTTTCTAGATTCAATCGGTCGGATTACGCCGATAACGGTCGGAAGTTTTTCAACCAAAGTATTGCAGATTGCATCCAATTCACCTTATTCAACCAGAATGGTGGTCCACCCAGGATTCGTCCCAGACCGGCAGTGATTCCACGACAAACCATTTGTCTGATCGTTCATATGGCATGCGTTACTGTTGGCGAATCCTTAGGCTCACATTTATTATTAGATATACTTTCGCTTAGCTACACTAACCAAGCACCCAGCTGCCTCAGTTGAGGCAAAGCGCTCAAGATTTAGCAACGGTTCCTGTTGGGAAAATTCGTACCGCGCATTCTTGGATCCGAATTCCCAGTCAGGACGTCAGGTACCATGGCCTGAAGTTGAAGAGTTTATTACCAGCCACGTTTTCCGTGCAACTGGACGGGAGGATGGCTGGACCCCAGCCATGTTGTTTGGCGAATAGTTATAAATTGCAAATAGAATCAGTCAGTATTATGAATATGTTAGCAAAACACTCTACTACATGCCAAAATTGCAAATATTGCATTAAACGAAATAAACGTAAAGTCAAAGCTTCGGATAGTTGCTCATTTCTCCCAATTGGAACGATACGCATAACATCTGTGAACAACGCATCGTTGACTTTTCATCAACTTGGAAAGTACGAAGAATATTACGCCGACGAGAGAACTACCATGTTGGCCCGAAAAGTTAATAACCTTTGAGCAGCATTTGTAAAGTTTGTCATAGGCAATATAGGTCCTGCAAAGTGAAAAATTATATAACTTCCACTCAGTGGAGGGGGGTTCACAATATAGCCTTCCTAGGCATCCCTAGGCCTGGATTGAACTATTTGACCTATGGGTTTTTTTCCGATGTAGTCGACGAAATCGACGAAGATAACAACGAGAATTCCCCCCCCCCCCTTGTTGTTAATGGATGACAAGTGACGATCGTGCTAGGCATGAACCAGAATTTGACGGTATGATCCAGGAGATCCCAGATGAGCAACATTTCGACGACAGAACGAAGGCCAGCTTGACGCTCTTATTGACGGTGTTGAAATATTGTGGGCTTTATATCTCTGTATTTGACAGTATTTCTCCGTGCGATTTTTCCATGATGTGTACGAGTGGTACCGTTACCACTGATGGTATTAATATGTTTGCTATTGAGTACCTTGGTATAAGAAAAATCTTCCATGGAAGCCAGAACATTTCCTTTTTTGCGTGGAAGTTGTTCAGTGATTATTGTTTGTCGGTATCAATTCGGGAACAGTGAAAAAGTCTCGAGATAAGGAAGATATATTCCATTTAACATTGTTTTGCATCAAGATGCTTCAGTAATGGGTTCTCAGCATCCCATCGGATGACGAGAAAATGCCTCGAGATAAGAAAAAAGTTCCGTTGGGATAAGGGTATTATTTTTACATTGAGGCACTCCAGTGATGGATTCCCAGGATTCCATTGGAAGCAGTAAAAATGTTTCGCGATAAGGACAGGTTCCACCCAAAATGATCGTATTTAAAGGGAAGCATGAATTTCCTTTTCTTTTCTTTGGCTCTGTTCTTTCCAAAAACATCCCGGTAAGGATGTCAATTCTTCAAAACGTATACAAGATCATTCATTCTCCATGTTTATATTTTAGCCTACAAGACCTCTGTTCTGAACCACCTCGGCTGAGGAGCCCCTTTTGTCACATTTGGTAAATGAAATGAAATCCATTTGTATGCATAGTTGCCACTGGTTCTTACAGCCTTCAAGTCCTCGCCAGGTGCTGCATCGCCCAAGTCCTCTGTAGTGCTATCAAAACTCGGCCATATGGCCATTTGCAATCTTCACCTGGCCCACCAGTCCAAGGTGCAGCGCCGGCTCCCATAATCATATGGCAATACCCTTCGGGGGAAGTAAAAAGGCATCAAATATCTCCCATTTACTAACCGCGAATGAATTTTTATGCTGCTCAAATAAATTTTGCGTCCATCTGGGAACCAGGTTAATGTAAGTAGAGAATTGTTTTATCGCCAATTTATGTACTGATAGCCGCATATTTCATCCCTTTCTTAGCGCAAACATGGCTCTTGATGGATGTAAAATTTACATAGAGTAGCGTAAAAATCCATTCAATAAATAGTATACTAAGTAAGCCGCTATCTTTAAACAATAACGTTTTGTGCATCCTTAAAATAGATTTAAATTTTCACAGACGTCCAAAGGGGATTTATGTATTACCTGCAATCAACTCAGAAATAACTATGACTTCGGCTATGGTTGGGCCACTTTTGTACTATATTTGTTATATCAGGAGAGTTACGGAAAATTCCGTTATGCTGCCACCATGTCACCCGTGTCACCAAAGCGGAAATTAAAAGGTTCGCTCCATTGCGAGCTGCTATACCTTCCGGCTGTCTCGATTTGATCTGCAAGTATTCTGTTTCCGAAAACGGCGTCGCATTCCATGAAAATTCCCAATAAGATCTATACAAGAAACGCCAAATGGTAGCGATATTTGTTTCTGAAAATAGTATAGGTAGTTACGGACTCAGCAGGAAGATGAATAGATGTAACAGAAGGATACATTTTGTTCTCTTGACATCATTCAAAAACTTTAAAAGGAAAACCGTGAAAAGTTCTATATTCTCGCTTCCCTAATATGCGCCACATCGAGCAAAAAGAAGAAAAAAAGTACTGCATTGCAAGTCTAATAGAAGTTTCTCGTGCCAAGCAATGCAGGGCCTTAGTTAGTTAAGAACAATAGATATCTAGTTTTTTCACGTACAAGTACCTGTGCTTTGAGTTCTTAGGGCTGCGTTATAATGTTTCGTAAGTCTTCTTTGACAAAGAAAATTCTAATTTAGGATACAGGGAGAACAAATCCCTTTTTAGTCAATTTTATGGTGTGACAACTGCGCAAATGATCGACGCTTCCATGTGCCTAACTTCTTTGTTACAGATGAGAAATTGTCTACGCCACCTGCAGGTCACTCATTCTTCTCTACGCGCAGAAATAAAAATTGACAGGCATGACTTCCTGGGAAGTCTACGTCTTTCTATACTAGTTTTCCTTCCTAAGGCAGTTTGAACCGGATTTCCCATTTGGGTGAGGATCTACATTGCACAAGCGTCATGTTAGTGGCTCGGTCTCGGAAATGTGGTACCATTGTGGCGTGGTATGTGAGTCTTATACTCGGGGAAGCACGTACAACGCGCTTTCCAGAAAAGAACAAAATTCTCCGTTGTTCTCGAGCGCAGCATAGATCGCGGAACGTGTAGAGTATGTAAACATGGCTTCAGCTGAGCAATTACTGTGGAACACAAGCATTTATATAAAAGACCATTGCTTTCCCATCTTCGAGCTGATGAGAAACAACACTACATCTATTTACTCTAATACAATGTCCCGCGAATACTTGTCCATAAACCATCTCATCTGGTCTTCAGACTCACCCATTGCTCGATTGCCTGGAAAAATGTCACCGGATGAAAGAAGAAAGAGAAATAGGCTGGCTTCCGCGAAATACCGAATGAAAAAGCAATGTCGGATTCAAGACATCACTAGCAAACTGGAACAACTGGCAGCTCAGAACGACTATTTGCAACAAGAACTAATGCGTCTCAAAGAAGAAAACGCGATACTCATGTCGCAAAAAAAGCAATCCGTCTAAGGTTGCAATGCACACCTGTCTATATGTACTTACTCTACAAAGTTGTTAATTATTCATTTGCACCCTGCATTACTTTTTACCATCCTGTCAATATCTTCCTTTGAGATTTCTATGTATGATCAAAACTGTTAAATAAAACGCTGTATATGATCCATAACCTTAATGCTACAGTGTTGCTTGTGCTTGCCAAGGCAGGGGAGTTTCCTTGGTCAAAGCGCCGCTTAAAAATCGCTCCCCTGGGTTACGCCAAGGATGTTTGCATAGGCTTGGCAATACACGATCTGTATGCAAGCTGTTAATCGAGGGCAGCAAAACAAAGAAAAATATTACGTTATTAAAAAAGCCATCCAATTCGCTACGTAGGCTACATAGTATCGTTTTGGAAGCGTTTGAATCAGAATCTCTTCGTGCGCAGACTTTCTCACGCTGCAGTTATTGTCATACTTCTTTTCTGATTTAATCCATTTCTATGAGATCAAGCTTATATGTACAGAAGCAATTGAGCATACAAGCATTTCTCGTCATTCATTGATACGTAGTTCATGCTTGTGCTTTCTACTAGGATACAAAGTTAGATAGCGATTACATGAACACTTGCTAATCTTCGTTCGCTGACGGATCTATGACTTGATATGCAAGCATCATGGTGTGAACAAGCGAAACCATGATGTAAAGTAGTTAGGGTCGACTTAATCCATGTGTGTAACCAGACACGTATCACAGCACAATTAAAAATTCATGCTTTAACCCTAAATCTAAAAAAAAGAAGGAGTCAGTGGCTAAAACCGAGTATCCAATGACAACATTTCGTTCTAACCTATAACCCAATTCACTGAGCGAATATGCAGAAAATAACGTCATAAAACTACAGCACAATCCTCCTTAGTTTCAATGGCCTATGTTTCTGCCAAGCTATTAAAAAGAAGTGGCTGATGAAGTTAACAAGGATAATGGTGACATAATATATTAGAAAAAGAGTTTCTTGGCCACGGCTAAATGCATCGAACATGTCCGAGAAGTGGAGCTATCGGAGATTTAAATTGATGTGGAGTTCCAGGCGTTGCCTCATTTTAAAAAAAACCATCAGTCTGATGATGTCAAATTGCCGGGACTTTATTCGTTTGTGTATACACAGGCGATAGCGTTGTGGAAAAGGCAAAATCCGACCATTCAGTTGTTTGAAATACTAAGCCTTGTTGTCCTGACGATTCTAAAAGTCCAAACTGTGATCGACAGGTGCCACTATCCAATACAAGAAGAGCCGACTTTTCATGTTTACGAAACCGGATAATTCGTATCTGCTGTCGCAAATGATATCAGTGATATTCTCCATGTACAGCGAAACTCTCCATAGCAGTCCTTAGCAGCGCTCTTCTCACGAGCATAGCAGATTGCATTGACAGTGAATGGCCTAAGAATACAGCCGTATCTGTGCTAATGGAGGTAGCTGTATTGCAGCATCATGACTAATAAAACTGCTGCTTCCATTTTTCGCCGGCAACCGTTCCGTTTCCGTTTCTAAAACCAGAATTTGGCAGGATGGGAAATCGTGCAACCTATTGATTAATACTGCAAAAGTCTCGACTGACTAGCAAGTGACCGGAACCTGTAAAAAAAAAAAAAAAGAAAGCAACAAGAAAAGTATATTTCTGATTGATGATCGGATGTCTTTGAGAGCATTCCGAACTGAAACTGAACAAGGTGTCACTTCGGCGGAAAGCCCATTAATTAGTACCTAGGAAGAGAATTCTGTAATGCATTTGGCCAGACCTTTCGCAAAAGGCATATAGAACAGATGTTTATGCTGATTACTCCGAAGAAGTGACGCATGCTGGCAATCAAGCATCAACTGCCAGCGAACTCAGGGCGGAATAGCGGAGTTTCACTTGTGCAGAAATGCGTCGAATGTAATATACTCACTGTATTACGTTTGTTTACACTCTTTCAAGAATTACGAAAGACCGACGCTATGTTTGTTATGATGATAGAATACATATGAAAATCCTATTACGGCTAGACGCGTCATGATAGGAGGTGCTATCTTAGTGACATGAAGGGTGTGCCAGGGAGGTGTTTTGCGGCGATGGTTCGGAAAAATTATAACGTCGCTCGATGTGATACAACGTCATGCTAGATCCACCCAACTCCGAGTACAGTAGTCATCGCTTCATTCGTACGCATTTCTTTGCCGAGTCGCATAGGAAGAGGGCCATCATCGTTGGTTGATCCAAATTTTGTGTGCCTGGTGTTCTTTTCAGTTTCTCTTTGATCCAAGACGCAGATCTGTTACTGAAAAGTGACGAAATCGACTGGACCAATGAAATACGACGAATTTTGTACACATGGTTGCCCAATATTCTTGTGACATGTTTTCAAAGAGGAGTTCCCCTCCTCACACACCATGAATTCCCAAACCAGCTCAATCGAGCCTTTGAATGAAGCGCAGATTCCTTCCCAAGCTGCGGAGACGGTGACAAAGCCTACGGGTAGGGCTAAAAAGCGTGGGCAGTACCGACGGTATACGCCGGAGGAGATTGACACGTTATGGAAGAATTATGTTAACCTTGGAATGAGCGTATCGGTAGCAGCAGCGAAGACCAACATGCCAAGATCTACAGCACAGAACATTCTTAACAACATCGATGAAAATGGTCATTTTGTTGACAAGAAGCGGGGACGAAAAGCGTCGAGGTTTACCAACGAACAGGTTCAGTTTATTGTAAACTATTTGGATACGGAAAACAATGTGTCTACTCAGGACCTACGTAATGCCTTACTGAATGCTTTTCCAGACATACGCAATCCTTCAGAAAGTGCACTCATTGCGCAGTTTAGCAAACAGACTAGTTTTTCACTTAAGCGGAATTACCGATACCCACCCAATTCGTACAACTCAGATGCTGCACGATTGGCCCGAAGAGATTTTATGACGAACTTGGTTAACAACAATATTGTGTATGATCAGAACTGTATCTTCATTGATGAGGCTACGTTTAACGTTACCGTTCACAAAGGGCGATCACGTACTCGTGGTGGACGACCACCCGTGATCAATGCTTGCCAGAAAGGGCGTACGGTGACAGTTTATGGAGCGATCTCCCACAGAGGAGTGGAGTTGGTAACACATCATCAGGCAGTCCAAAGTGGCGCGATGGGAGATACGGACCATTTTGCGTTGTTTCTAATCAAGCTCATGGATCATCTGCAAATGACGAACGTTAGTGGATGGAACTTGGTATTTGACGAAGCATTTGCACGATGCAAGGAGTTAGTGGAAATGCACAATTTTAGTTGTGCTTTTCTTCCACCTTCTTCGCCCTTTCTCAATCCAATTGAGCCTTTCTTTTCCAAATTGAGAAGCGGTACACCTAGACATCCACCGGATGAGGATGATAGTCTTTTTCCAAGGCTTGTAGCAGCAGGTTATGCCATATCCAAAGAAGATTGTCGAGAGTTTATCCAGCAGTCCATTACCACATTTCCACTATGTAGTCATCTTCAGGAGATCACATTCTGAAAATAAACACAAGGTTGTTTTCAACGTGGACATGGAAAAGTTCCAATAGTAAGTTTGTGTAATCCTATTATTGGGGATAGGGGATTGAATGTTGTGTTCTTATTTGGATGAAACTAGTTTTCAAGTAGAAGTGTGATAGAATATGTTTAATTGAGTATGACAGACGCGTGGAAGAGCGGGGATTTACTATTCGAAATTGGTGTTTCACAACAGCTGTCAAGCCATATAGTTGTGTCTCGCAAAAGCACAAAAAAAAGGGTGAAAGAAGCGTGGCATTTTTTTTTGTTTTGCCAAGTTCTTTAACCCATGACGATATAGATCAGCAGTTTTTATGTAATGCAATTTTACCTTTTGTTTAAATTCGAACTGGTATGTTTTAAAGTCTATTTCGGGAGTAAGAAGTTCCCGAAGACGGTTCATATTCATTATATACAGATTCCATAAGTGTTGTTTCAAATGTAAGGTTCCCACGTTTAGAAGGCGTTTCAAAAAGAAATAAAGAAAAATAACAACATAGCCATGTATGGGGATATTGAATGGATGCGATGTCGACGGGTGGCGTAAACTTTGTTTTTCCTTCTAACATGAAACAATCGATTGGCATGTTTGTTATGCACGCGTTCCCTTCTTTACCTTCTTCTTTTTCCCGGTCATTCAGTTTAGATCCCGATAATTGGAGAAGATATAAAAAGGGAGATGAGTATCCTCTTTCTCTTCTTTCTATCTCTATCCGACCGAATATGCCACCAGAGAGACCTAGCAAGCCAGCATTACCAAGGCCTTATCCTACGCCTGTGAAACGGCCAAAATGAAGAACCGGTGTGTCAAATCCAAATCTTATACTTCTTTTTTTGTCTCTCCCTATTCCTTTTTTGCCGTTAAGTCTGATTACCCTATTTCACTGTATATAACAATATATATATCGAACTTATGTATGAATGTTGGCTGTCCAAACTAAAATTATGTCCAAGAATGATCTCTCTGTCTCTTTTTACAATAAATAAAAAAACATGCTGTGTGCGACGTTATAAAAAACTCACCATGATCCAATTTCACTAACTGTCAAGGAAATGAATCCGATTTGCTCATCATAAACTAACAAAATCGGAGCTTCTGTAAATGTCATGCGTGTAAGACGAGATGTCAACCTTAAGGGGACTTTTTTTTTGTTTCGGCTCGGGATCTACCTTGGCTCAGCGTCCTTTCCTTTAGGTATCCGGAGCCTCGCTTCCGTAGTGCAGGACCCAAAAATTCCCCGCTCAGGGCGGAGTTCAATAAACGTGGGTAGGTTTCGTTCCTTCCCTGACGAAGGAAGTGGCTTTGCTACTTTTTTTTTCTTTGTCTGCCTTTGGTACCCCATGAAGCTAAAAGAATTAGAGAGTGCATTACAAGATTGCGCCGTGTTTTGTAAGCATGTCATTTCTTGTTTTTGAATAAAAGAAAGAAAATGTTCGTTTTATTTATTATTTGTAGCGTGTTGTAGCGGAACCAAAGATTCAATATGAACAGTATCCGACCACAGCCCACTTAGCAGCCCGTATGCTTTATACAGCAGATACCGTATATGACGATATAGAAGATAAGGCGATTGGTGATTTTGGTTCAGGATGTGGCATTTTAAGTATTGCTGCCAGTATCCTAGGCGCCGGGTAATGACATAAGCGCAAGATTCAATATTTCTGATATAATCACTTAGTTACAATGTTGGATTTGATATTGATCCTGATGCTATTTCCATTGCCCAGCAGAATTGTGAAGAATTTGAGGTCGACGTTGATTTCGTACACGCTGATCTTTGCCATGCTAATCTCGACCGGTTTCGGGGAAAATTGGATACGATTGTGATGAATCCCCCATTTGGAACAAAGAATAAAGGCGTCGATATGGTATTACTCAAAAAAGCGATCGAGGTACTTGTTCTGATAATGTAACAAAACAATTAACTAGCATCCATTTTTTTTAGCTTGCAGAAACCGCGGTGTACTCACTCCACAAGACATCCACGCGACAAGTAAGACTACAATATATAGAAACGTGTATCTTATACTTCATCTAGCATATCATGAAAAAGGCAAAGGAATGGGGTGTTGAATGTGAAGTTGTGGCAGAACTGAAGGTAAAATTGAAGTAGACCGGTTTGCTGTTTGCTGAACAAAAGTTGTTTTTAGTTTGATGTGCCAATGATGTACAAATTTCACAAACAAAAATCGGTCGATATTGAAGTCGATTTCCTGAGATTTAGCAAGCAATAAAGTAAACCATCTTTTCCTTTCCTCTGAAATCACCGAGGTTCCCTTGCCCGGGGTCCACGGTGAAAGCGACAGTGAATTTTTCCCCGAAATTTGCCTTAAACATACACAGAATTTCGAAAGGTACTACGGAACACGACAAATGCAGCAAATCAATTGCGATGAACACATGTACCTCCAATCTATTCTATTTGGAATACCAGCTGTGATCTTACCAGTCAGACAGAAAATCACTGAAAAAAAAATTTGTACGTCGTCATTTCCTTCACTAACATAACGAATGACATCGTACTCCATGGGGACAACAACGATTATACTCCACTTGAATGTCAATCTCATGTGTTAGACCATCCGCATGCATAGTGAATTCTAGAACGGAATTTCTTCCCAAACAAGTAGTAGTGTATCCATTTGTCCTCCGATGCTCCGAGGTACACAGCTGTCAGCAATAGCCTTGCCTATCACTCTTTGTCTGCTACCAGTAAATGATTTCTAACGACGCAACTGTGAGTATAGTGCTTGCTCTTTTTTTTTCTTCGGATTTCTTATAACATGGATTCTACCAATATTCGCATGCCAAAACATCGGTACATATTTGTTTAAAAACAAACACTTGTGGATCTTGACTGCAGCAGCCGCGCAGTCGATCAGATCTGAGAGGGTTTACATTGAGATGGTAATTACAAGATTTTGCATATGTGCTTGCACTATCCTCAGATGAATTCTGTGTCGTGCAGTAGTTCTTTCACTTTAATCCAACGCCATGTTTCGTGATAGTGAAGATGCCTTTAAGATAAGACATAGACTGTGGTTTAAGATTCAGTAAAGCAAATGGTTAACGGAAGCATATCTTCTGTTCTGTATATACCTCCGTTCATACGGCCCCTGGTAAGGGTTCTTGTTTACTAGATGCCAGTGGCTTGTCCACTTGTTAGCGTGCATGACATCCGTCCCAAACTGTTTTGGCAAAAAGTCGCTCCCTGATCAGTGCAAAGTGTGCAAGCCGATAGCCTTCCGTACAGGCAAGATGGATTGCTCTTTCATAAGCTGGACGAAGAGTCCAGTCAGATGTTGCATATATTCAAGCCCTCTGAAGCGTATTCGTTCCACAACCAGCCCCTTCCCACAACGATCTACCGCTTCCACCACGTCCACGAGTCACAGTTCGCTGGTAATATCCACCTTGAGGTGGTTTGCTCTCCGGGAGCTAAACGAAGCGACACCTGATTATCATGTCATTTACTAACCATGAATCGTCTTTTATGCTTGCTTGAATAAAGTTGCGTTCTCTGGAGAACAACTTCACGCGAGTAAAAGGTTTATGGACTGATTCATGCATCAATGACTGCATACTCAATCTATTCTTTAGTACAAATACGGCCGTCCATGGACGCAATTTATCAATAGACGTGCGCCTTTTGCGTGCGTTTCGGTGCGCGTTTCGAGGATGGAATTCCAGTGCAAATGTAATCTCGATGTCCAATTGCAGAGGCTGCACTACACTACTATCTTCCAACATAGGAACAGTGTGAGGTGATCATTATGTATGGACTAAAAATTACCTCCCTTCTCTTCAAAGCAACCAACAATTAAATGAGCCTTACAATCAATGGTCTAGCATTCCATCTGAATGGATCTAGTCTTCGCTATGCCCACTCTTTGATCATGAGTGCCTGCTCCTGTCCGTAGCAGTGACAAGGGAAGCCTTTTTTCGCATTGTAATAAAACAACGAATATCTTGCGCAGATCTCATCATTTACTTGTTTCATAGATAAATGAGCAGTAAAGGATATATAATGGGTGTAAAAGCCGTAAAAAGGGAAGACAATGATCTTTATCATGATGAGACACGCCAATAATAATACTGGATTTTGAATAAACGTTTGCATCATTCAAATATTACTTTGCGTTGACACCACCTCAATCCTGCGGTGAGCAGCAGTAGTTCTTTGCGCAGAGAAGCAGATATCTTCACTTCTACATCAAAGATGAATTGCGCCGGTCCATTGTAATAGGTTCCTCAACGCACCAATCGGAACGCGTAAAGTGATCGTATTTAAACGGACGCATGAATTCTTTTTCTTCTTTTTTCTTTGGCTCTGTTCATTTTACATCCCCGGTATGTACTTTTAATGGAATACGCATCCAGGATCACTCATGTCTTTTGATGTATTGTTTAGCCTGTATGACCTCTGTCCCGAACCATCTGAGCTGCGGTGGCGTCTTTACCCATCACTTAAATAAGTAAAATAGACATTGTCGCGCTCAGCATCACTTATGTTGTACAATAGAGCGCTGGACGTTGTATCGCTCCAAGTCCTCTGCAGTGCGTTACAATTGGTCACGCTTCGTGCCAATCTGCTCCCTTCTCCCACCCCCATCCATCACGGTGCGGGGTGCGGCCGCCATGAGTTCATGGAAATACCCTTCGGGGTAAGTAAAATAATATCCAAGTATTATCCCATTTACTAACCATGAGCAAATTTTACGCTGTCTGTATAAATTTCGCGTCCATCCAGGGGCCGCATTGATGTAAGTAGTGTATAAATTTGTTACCGACTTATGTATTAACGAACGCATATTTGATTCTTTTCTAAGCGTGAAAGTGGCTCCTCATAGACCCAAAATTTATATAGATTAGCGTAAAAATCTGTTCCATAAACAGTATATAATAACCCTATTACCCGTTTTCTACTTGGTATTGATGGAACCAGCTAAAGAATAAAGGCAAGAGATAGTGAACCCATCAGCAGAATGGCAGGGACATTTCATCGTGTCCTGAGAGTGAGGCTACTTTCAGAGGGTGACAAAGAAGCTTAAGGTATCTAACTTTCTCAGGTCAGAGTTCTGGAGGGCAGTTTTCCTTTTCTACAATACAGAGTGGTACATGTCGATATCGCTCGGGCTGTAAGCGTACGTCTTGTAACAACGTGGTCAAAGGTTGATGTCATGGCCTTGCAGCCACTCTAGGAACGTGTTCTGCGGGCAACAGCAGTTGGCTAGGCAAATATCGTAAGGATGTTATTCGTCCCTTAACAGCGAATCTAATCCTTCTATACTTGTCAATAGACATACGCTTATTGGTTCTCTGAATTGTTATGGCATCTGTATTGTTCCTGGGTAGGTAATAAATTGGAAACAGTTTTACTCCACGGTATTGCAAAAGACAGAGGCAATCAGGTCGGCGATGTAGTCCATCCGAGCACTCCCTCAAATAACCACGCATCGTGGTGTAAATTGATCGATAAGCGCAAGACATTACTCAATTGGCATAGGCTCGCCAAGCGTGATTTGCTGATATGTGCTAGATCTCCATTGCATTATGGGCGTTTCTCAATGTTCGCACCTCCCAGGTGCGATACAAATTTTGACATCCGATCCAAGCATGAACGAGCTTGTGCGGAGGATATCAAATGCATTAGAATCATTACCCGTTTCTCTTTCAACTTCTATACATCTACAATAAAACAAAGCTGTACAATAACTTTGCCAACTCACGGTCCAGTTGCGATCTTCGACTATTTCTCGGTCTCAGTTACCAGAACATTCTCTCGCACGGAGTATCATTGCCGTAAGTAATGGCTTGACAGCAGTGGTATGACAAAGTCCACGTTTGTTCGCCATTGTAACAATCTCAGAGGTCCTAGAAAAACAAAAGACAAAAGCTTCTGGTGGCCTCTGCCATCGATGTGTCTACTGCGTGCTCTTCGCATTCTTTCGAATGCACAGTTCTGTTGCGATTATGGGTTGTTCCTGCCCCACTCCGATCTCGGAGTTCCTTGTCCCAAAACTTTACGGCCCCGGTTCTAAATTTACGTCATTATTTAAAAACCCGCTTGGGTCCTATAAAAATAATTGGATGACCGCTAATCTGGAGAGGTTTTTTCTGTTTCTTTCTCCAAAAGTGAGTTACAGAAAATGGTTTTCTTCGCTGTGCTCACGGTCAAATCAATCAGACGATGTCTAATAACGAAGTCAATGATACTGTCTCCAGCGAGCTTGAACGCCTGAACAACTTTGTTGCTGTGGCTCCGCAGAACGATTATAATATCGATCAAAATACCCAAACTTTGTGTCGTCAATTGGCTGATGGTAAAGAACAATGCGTCAAGATCAACTTGGAATGTAAGTTGGATGGAATGCTGTCTGATGGCTTTATTTACCGGATATATGTTAGACGCGCAAATGTTTTCGCAAATGCAAAAGCTGGGCTTTTTCTGTGCGTTACCAATGGATCCTACCGAAACCCATATGGAATGTCGACGCGTCTAAGCGATAGTAATTAAAGAAAGAGATGGAGGAAGAACGTAAAAGAAAAGAGAAAGTATCATCTTATCCGTCTGGCTGTCATGCTACTTTAACAGGTGACTTATGGTGGGTGCAGGCTGCCTGCTTCTACAAATAGATTCATTGTTAAAATTGACAGATCCTAATAGTAATGAATGTGTGTGATCTTGTATATTTAGTATTGATCATGTTTTTCTTTATGAGGGGAATCTAATGAAGATACTTGGCCTTCTGTTAATGATCAATGAGCTTTGCAAGCCCCTTGGGTGAATCTGGCCTTTGCGGAAAAACAAGCACGAGATCGGTCGCATGTGATTGGCTCATAATAAAAAAACGCCTTTCGCTCAACGCGCACATCTTCCTTTCCTTCTTGTCTTCCTTTCCTCCTCTCCCTCTTCCCACACACAACTCCAGCACAGAAGCCTTTCCTTTCATTCCTAACTGTGTAGTGTGATATTTCGATTCTTCCTTAATTTTTCATCAAAATCGGTAATCTCATTGTTTGACAGTCTTCGAATTGACCCTTAAAAAGACGAAAAACAAAATTCCCAACAAAGCCTCGGATTAGAGATTCTTTAAAGTATGATGAGGCTTTCTAGGGCGGATGAAGCCCATGCCCAGGCTTTTGTGGAATGGGTAGGAAATCAACCCTAGATGCAGCTAGCACAGTGTTCATACTTTCTTTTTTACGACAGATCAATTCCTTTGACAATATTTCTCACAAGTGCAATCACATCACCGAGTTATCGAACGGCATCACTTTATTTGAAGTTCTAGCTGACATGTAATTAATGCTTGGAGCATAAGACTGACATGAGTCTCATTCAATATCTTCTTTTAAGTGATGCAAAATGGGCAAAACTCATTCGTTCAGCCGACGTCGGTGATAGTTGGGTCTTGAAATTCAACAACCTAAAGAAATTACATAAATTGGTTTCGCGTTACTATGAAGAAATACTCGACCAGGGTTTAGAAAACATGCCGTCAATCGATCTAACGAAAATTGCAAAAGATGCCGACGTCCATGAAACGATGAAACTTTGTCAGTTAATCCTGTATATAGCGGTGCGATGTCAGAATAACCAGTTTTATATCGGCAAAATACAAAATCTTTCCAAAGAAAGCCAGCATCAACTCATGGTCAGCATCGACGAGGTATGGTCACTATGGACAATGTACTTCTTTTTCTCAATTTGAATCATAGATGATGACCAGGATGCAAGATGATCCTGCAGCGGAACCGCAGCCACAATCAGCGTCCTCTGGCAATTATACCCCCCGCAGCTCTTACGCCGAGTACGTCAGACGTCTTTGTAACCAAAGTGAACTAAACCGATAAATAGTGATGGACCTTATCAATCACAAAGTGAACTGTCGAGAGCTGTGTACGAAAAAGAGGAACTGGAAACAGCGCACAAGACACTCATTGAAGAACATGCACAACTCCGCTACCGTTATGTAAGTGCGGAGCCCGAATATTTAGCAGGCGGACTTAACCATCATTTTAGGACGAACTGGAGGCCGAAAAAGAAGACCTCCAGTTGCGGCTGCGGGAGATGGATAGGGCCGTCGCGCAAGCTAACGAGACTGGTAGAGCCGATTTTATTATGAGAACAGAGATTGAGCATCTGAAGCAGGATTTGTAAATAACACGCTCTGATAATTGCAGATTAGTCGTGGTAACTGTAGCTACGGTAGGCAACGAAGCGAAGATCGACGACAAGAAGTTGAAATGCTCTTGGACACACAATCCGCTCGTATTGATGACCTGAATCGAAGAGTAAGCCTATTTTTATTTTTACACCGAACTCTTTGCTTAGAATGCAATAGGGCGAAGAATTGGCCAGACAAGCAGAGAGAGCTGCTAGCCTCAACGATCAGTTGGATGAGTACAGACATGCCGCGGAGAAACTCCAAAAAGCTGAAAACGTGATCGAGAAGTACAAAAAGAAACTTGAAGAAAGCGCTGACTTACGGCGTCGAGTCAAGGTACCTTCGAAAGCCTATTTCTAAAAATGAAAACTTGTTGACGCTCCGGTTTAGACACTCGATGAACAAAATCACGCTTTGATGGAACGCAATCAGCAGACCGAGGAGGAGTATCGCAAAGTTCTTGCTTTCAAGACGTTGATGGATTCGTACAAAGATCAAGTGGCGGTGTTAGAGACAAAGAACAACGAACTAATCCGCGAAAAGAACAAAATGGAGTACGACATCATGCAACTGAAGAAGAAAGTAGATACACTTGACGCCGAAAAGGTCAGAGACTCCGATCGCATCCAGTCGCTAGAAGATCGACTCCAAGAAGCTCAGCTCGATGGTGAGTAAACCTCCTCATACTTTCAAGGTACTCACGCTTGTGCCATCGCGCCAGTAAATGCTGTTGATCGGTCTTTCGGCCGACATGCCGACGTAGATGATGGCGATGACGATATGGAACTTGACGAGGATAGTTTCGGAGGCACCTTCGAGGATTCTCTCAAAGGGTCTAACGTCACTGAACTGTAAGTAACTTTGCCGATCTTCGTTCCTGATAGATGATGTTTGTTTAGCAAACTTGCCAATCGTCGGCTTGAACGAGAAGTCAAGAGGTTACAGGAACAAAGCGGCTCCGGGTACAGCGATAAAGTGGTTGTTCTTCAGAACCTTTTGGACGACGCGACACGACTCAAAAATCAGTTTGAAAAGGTGACACCTCTCCAACGTATTATGAGTCAGATGTTGACTAAATAAGCGCAGAAATATTTGGAAGTTTCCCAAGAACGAGATGTCCTTCAGAGCGATATGGCGCGTATTCGAGATGGTATCCCTAATGCATTGCTGGATCAATCGCAGCAGACTATGTCCCTTCGGTTGCATATCATTGACCTTGAGAAGGAATCCAAAGCACTCCGCATAGAAGTTGAGGAGCTTAAAGAAAAGATCGGCTCCGGCGTGCTGGGTGGCCCTGACATGGATGACTTTCGATCACAGTACAGAGACATGCAAGAAAAGTCCAGGCTTTTGGAAGAACAGACCAAACAACAGCTTAACGAAATCAATGACTTGTTGCGCGAAAAGGATATGTTGCAGAGCAAGACTATTGAGCAAAAAGATATGCTACTTGTAAAGGAACGTCAGAATAGGTAAGGGAGAGAAGTTCTAATGCTGTGGAATGCTGAGATTTCTTGTAGCGAAATGAAGGCTTCCTTGGCCGTGTTCGAAGCAAAGGACGACGAACCACTCAAACAAGAGCATGCACATCTTCAGCAGCAATTCCATTTGCTTCAGGAACAGCTTCGTGATATTCAAGTGAAATACAAGAAGGCGAAGGAGGTAATGGAGACGAACGCATAAATCGCTTTCTAACTTGGAACGATATTAGTTTATCAAGCAACAAGACAAAATGTTCAAGGAGTCTAAACCTATCGAGACAGATGGCGATTATGATGAGACCGTTATGTCCTTGAAGAACGAAGTTGCAGTTCGGGACGAGGAGATTGAGAAGTTGAAGAAACAGTTGCATGAACACCGTTTGCAGACCCGACGGGAACAGCAACTTATTATTTCGGCATGGTACGATGTTGCTCGCCGGACACACAAAGAACTTGTCAACTCCAAACTGCATCCCAACTCATGGTTGGGCCAACAACGACGAACCCATGATAACCAGCTGAAGCGCCGATAGACCCCGTCTTCTTGTCCTTTCTATTTTATCCTCATCAAATAAACGCGATATTATCTAGCCCTTATCGACAAGTATGAAATGTTGCTCAGGAGAACAGATAGATGTGTGTACAGTGTAATAAGCTCAATGGATCCACAAGGTTAAATAACAAAAAGAGTATACGATAGTCCTCCCACAGGAACGAAGGCAAGATCATATAGTTGCATGCAACGAAAATCACGATCGATCGACTTTCCCCTTGTTCTGGCAAATTAGCTGGGGCATCTGGCTCCGTTTTGGTGGTACCTGTTGCCATGAGCATACGATGCAAATACTGTATTTCAAAGAAACAGTTTACGTCAACCAAACACCATTTCATTAGTACTGAACCGATCCTGATCTGAAGACAGTGAGCTGTTGCGCAGAGAGTTAGATGCTTTTACATCTAGATCCAAGGTGCATTGAGCTCGTTCACTGTTATTGCTTCTCCAAATCCACCAATCGGAATGCGTAAAATAGTAGTCTGTGGAAGGGACGCATGAATTTTTCTTTTTTTCCTTGGGCTCCATTTCTTCTAACACACGTTTGATGGGATACACATCCATGATCACTTGTAGTCTGTATGCCGTTTAGCCTCTATGCCTTCTTCCCGAAGTTATCTCGGCTGTGGTGGCGTTTTTCACTGGTCACTCAAGTAAATAAACGTTGCCGCACTCATCTTCCACAACAGATCGTCGACCGTTATCTCCTCCTTTTCATGCCCCCATTGCCTATGATGCGGGGTACGACCGCTGACGATTAGCAGAAATACCTTTCGGGGGTAGGTAACTGGCATCCAAATTTACTCCGTTCCAGAACTGCCAATGAATTTTTATGCTATTTTACGTAAGCTTTGTATCTATCGATGATCAGGCCTGTCAACCTGTTTACTAATAATCACACATCCGTTCCTTTCTTAGTGTGAACTCGGCTCTTCACGGATACAAAATCTATATAGTTAGTGTAAAAATTGACCAAATGAAAGGTATGTGATGATTTTTATTTGCAGCAAATTGCTTATCTTGCTAGGCTTTGAACACATGTATAACGAAGATATGTGGAACAACGCTATGGTTGATGAAATTAAAGGAGCGTACACAGCTTGTCTTATTTGTTTGTTTTGATCCAAGTGGAGATGGGTCACGCCGTTGCTAACATTTTTCAGGTTTTGTCAGTTTAACTCTGTCACTTAAAACCCATAGAGATCGATAAGGACAAAGGAATATGAGCTGTGCTTAAAGTCATTCTCTTCTTCTTTATATATTACTAAATAACTTCAAATGAAACGAGTGTGGGAAGACTTACGTCTAGTATAGTGAAAGAGAAAACAACACAGGTTCTTCTGTGACCCTTTTGCTAACAAAAAAACGCTGAACTTTGTATTCCCCGAGGTCTACAACTTTTCCATTTGTTTACATTAAGCGTGCCTCAAAACAAGTCTATACACTATCATGTATTTTTAAAGAAACAGATTCAACGAAGACATGAATCTGCTTCCCGTTGTTTACACTTTTAATATATGTTCTTGTGAAATTTTTAGAGACAAGTCTAAACGATTGTATTACTGTTACAGATGTTCGCTTGTGTTCGTACTCATACAATTCCTCGGCATGCCGATGCAGTCTTCATTGGACAAGTTAGACAACCCATTCCCGTATGACAAAGAATAATTCCCATAAGCTAAACGACTTGTTGGTGTAACAAATCCCACTACAGACCTTTTCGGTAGATAGAGTAGCATATATGTATCGACGATTGTAGGACGCGTACTTGTGTTTTACGGTCAGAATCAGTGCTGTTATTATCACAAGGCACGTGTACGGAAGCAATGCACCACACTGTAACGTCGCTCTCGTTGCGTCTCAATGCACGACAGCAAGCCATTACTCTACGCCACTCCTCTTGCGACAAATCCGTTTATGATCATCAAGCAGCTTTGTAGTCGACTATCTCATTAAAATGAACCTGTTTATGCCTTCTCAACAATGATAACTACGTTTAAAGGAGGCATGAAAACATTATATGTCCGTTGCAAAATATGATTCTTTATTTCCGAATGGGAATGCGAGTACATCTCTATCCTACCTATCAAATAGTAACCATTACCGTTTCAAGTAACCGTCTTGCATGCTTGCTTCTATCAGTTATCTCTAAAGCAAAAAAGCCAAGATGAGCGGACAATCAATCTTCAGGAATTCCTGTAGATGCTGCACCTCTTTCCCATCAAACGCTTCCAAGGTAACATGGCAAGAAGTAGTGACGTAGTGCTATGGACACTACGATAATAAATGTGGCACTTTAACTAAATTGAAATATTTTGAGGATTGACTTCTTGCACAATATTACCATGATGTTTTAAATAATGAGGACTGGGAGATGATACGTTTGGGTTTCCTAAAAAAAAAAAAGGGGAGTACGCAGCTCCAAGCAGGATGGTTCACGAAACAATAAGATAGTGAAGTATTTTAAGTTGCAGAGCATCCAAACTTCATATTGGCGTACTTCATAGATATAGTACATGATACCGCACTGTTTATGTAAAATTCCCGTAACTGTACTCCCAGCATCTTCATATCAAATGATGAGGTAGAGGACCGGAAGTGGTGCATGTAACCAGATTAATTTGGTGCACATAATGTTGACGTAATCGAAAGGTGACGGAGTTGGAAAACACGGTGGAAGCCAGTATTCAGTACTGCGTTTTGGAAACAACATTTGCGTTGCTGATCATGCTCTTTTGCGGTCGCCTAAAACCAAGTTTACGCTATGATGAACCAAATTTAGTCAAATTAAAGCGTTCCCGTTGATCTCTGCGTACTTACCTATCCACTTGGTTTTGGCGATACAAGAGCATTTCAGCGTCGCAAACGTTTCTCTGATGAGTACATTGTACAACGACCTGGAAGAGGACTTGCCGATGAATACACCTAAACGGAAGCATAGGTAAAACTGATCTAAGTTAAGGATTACAAGACATTTCACTAACCGTAATAATCTAAATCCCTACAAGGGGAAACCGGATTCGTACCGGCGATAGTTGTTTGTGTGCGCAAGAACTCGGTAGGTCGACCATAACCCTTCCAGATGTCGTTGGCAATCCAAAACAAAGTCTTGCTAGCATTTACATCCCGTTGCCAAAGTGTTCTACAGCGTTTACAAGCTAGTACACCATGGTGTGAGATTAAATCCTTGGTCGTGACTTTTTCGAGACATCTGCCGTGGCAGTTGTTACAAATCTGGAAAACATTTGGAATACTCAACAGTAGAATAATTGCTTAAACTTACTTGAGAGCTCAGATATTCGTCTACTGTCACCGCTAGTAGTTCTCCTCTATATTCGCGTCGCTTCAACCCTTTCCAACACTTGTTCACCACGGTCTTACGCTTTCCTTTGTATGTCATCTTACACTGCAGACTGAAAAGTGTTCGTACGTTTGTGTAAACTCCGCAAATAGCAGTAGAATGTGAAGATACCTTTACGTCTTTTTACCATTGTTCCACATAATAAAATTGCTCTTATGTCACTTAAAGATATCTCAAACACCACTCACCAACATAAACGCGAGTTTTCCGCAGAAGAACGTGCAACGATTTACGGAATGAGACAGGCTGGAATGTCTTATGGTGCCATCGCCGACGCCAAAGGACTAAGTCGTTCAACCGTCCAGTACATCATAAGAAACGTAGACAAGTCAGGTTCGACGTCTTCAAAACCACGTTCGGGAAGGCCGAAGAAGATTACTGAACGATCGCAGCGGGTCATCAAGCGTGCGATCCGCCAAAATCCGCGTGTTCCCTTGAAGTCTCATCAAGCGGCATTCTCCGAAACATGTATGAAAGTTGCATTGAGTACATTTGCAACTGCCGTCCATGACCTTGGCTTTTATTCGCGCCGTCTTACCCGCAGACCAAAGTTGACAGCTGCACACAAAGAAAAACGGCTTCGATGGGCAAAGGAGCACATAGCTTGGACCAAGGAGCAATGGGACAAGGTGATCTGGTCTGACGAGTCCAGATTCCTTGTCATCGG